>JAFVLL020036088.1:0-10494 GCA_021397915.2 Tor tambroides | reverse complement strand
TCTAAAAGCCTAGCCAACGTCCAGAAAGTACCACATACGACGTTATATTTACGTTTTTAGAACGTGCCTAGTAACGTTAAAACAACGTTAAAAAACGTTTTCGCAACGTTATGAAATTATGTATTTAAAACGTTTAAAAAAACCGACATCTTTCGTATTAAATACGTCGGGAAAAAACGTTATCACAACCTTTTCACAACGTTAAAAAACGTTTTTACAACGTTTTTGTGTTTGGTGGGTTACAGATTAAGGGGCGGTAATATTATAATGAGATCCCTTTGCAACGTCACTAGGGGAGCGAGATCAGACGCACTCATTTTTTCAGACGCTTGCTGAAAAAGGCTTACCAAAACAAAGATACTGGGTTAATCTTTTTCACGTTTCCTTGGTTGGTAGATGCACCTGGGACCTGATTATAACACTTAAAACCTGGAAAATGAGATTTTCATGATATGTCACCTTTAAACATTAAAAAAGCTCTGTAGTGGTCGGCATACAAATACATCTGTATCGTTTAAACTGGAAGGTTAAGTTTACATGGTTATAACAATAAAACAAAACAAAACAAAAAAATAATAATAAAAGAAAATAACCATTGGGGGCGTTCTGTAGGCCTATGTGTCTTACAAAATTGTAGGGATAAGGGCTAAGATGGTCCCCACTGGGGTAAGAAACCCTTCTGGATACACATTTATATAATATATAAAAATGTAGCCTACATGACTTTAAAAATAAAATACAAAATCTCCTATTCTGTTTATTTATTTTTTAAAATTGACAATTTAGTTTCCAGATACAACCTGCGTTCATTTGTGCGAATGAAACGAAAAAAGTTTGACTTATGTGCTCATCATGCGTGGCTGAATTTAGACACGCATAAGAGGTATGTGAAATGTACTGTGAAGTTGTCTTGATGCGCTCAGTTCAGTCTGGTCTGCGCTGTCACGGCTTGGTGTGATCGTGGCGTTCAGATTGTTTTGACGAGCCTGGGAGCATTCGCTGCGATCAGCCTGATGACTGTCGCGATCGGAACTCACATCTGTAACACGACCAGCAACGCAACAGATGAAACCCAAACCTTGCAGCAGCCAAAGAAAAAACGAGGAGATCTCACGCATTCTGGACTTTGGAGGATCTGCTGTATCGAAGGTAAATGGATTTGCTGAATTTTAATATGTAGACTAGTAGTCGCAAATAGAAATAAATATCGTAATTTCTATAATAGTGAAGTGGACTTATTGAAGCTTTTAAAATGCTTAATAAATTAAAAAGACACACTTAACGAAAAAGGAAGAATGTGCTGAATTAATAAATTCTGCCAGACATCATACTATGACATGAATGAAAACTTTTACAGTAACCTACGTGTTACGTTCAGGGATACAATCTCAGTCACTAAACCCTCAAAATACTGGTAATGTGTAAACTTTATAGCTAATAAATTCACATATAATATACTAACATTTCTTTATTAGTGTTGAAAACTTTGGTCCATCAAAAATCTTTTAAGCTGATGCTGATACATTTTTAAAATCAGTCCTTTTACTTTTCAGAACAAATCTGTCAAAAAAATACCTGCAAAAATATTCTTTTTTTCTCTTGAGTGTTAATGAGAGTCTAGCTTCTAGGAGGCAAGAGGCTCTTTCATTTGAGGTAGAAATAGCCTACTAAATAAAAGTTTTCACAATGCATTTCACACACACAATATGTTTATTTGAGATATAAAAATTAATAATTTATTTTGTCCTTAGGTGTGACTTTAAAGAAAGTCACTGAGAGAGCAGATGATAGAAGATGATGAAAATGGAAACAAAAAAATACCTGTGGCATAGATATTGAAAAAAAACATGCATATTTGCATAAAGTAATATTAATTAAGATTAAATAAAAGATTAATAATAAATTAATAAACATTTTAGAGTAAGGTCACACAAAAGAAATATAATCAGGAGAAATACAGTGCCTTGCAGAAGTATTCAAACCTCTTCATTTTTTTACGTTTTTGTTATGTTGCAGCCGTATGTTGAACCGCTTTAAATTACTTTTTTTCCACAACAATCTACACTCCACACACCATAATGACAAAGCAAATAACAGGTTTTTAACATCTTTGCAAATTTATTATACATAAAAAACATAAATGATTCCATTGCATAAGTATTCAAACCCTTATCTGGGACAGTAGAAATTTAGCTCAGGAGCATTCATATTGCTTGTAGATGTTACTACATTTTGAGTGAAGTTAACCTGTGTCAAATTCAATTGAATGGGTATGATTTGGAACGGCACACACACCTTAATAAAAGGTCTAACAGCTGAAAATGCATATCAGCACAAAAACCAAGCCCTGAGGTCAAAAGAACTGCCTGTAGAGCTTAGAAACAGGTTCGCATCAAGCCACACATCTGGGGAAGAGTTCAGAAAAAAATTCTGCTGCATTGAAGGTTCACAGAATCATGTAGCCTTCATTATCCACAATGGAAGACGTTTGAAACGACTAGGACTCTTCCTAGAGCTGGCCTCCTGGCCAAACTGAGCAACTGATGGACGAGGGCCTTGTCTAGACTGGTGATCAAGAAGCTGATGGTCACTCTAGTTGAGCTCCATGATCATATATGCAGATGGGAGAAACCTGCAGAAGGACAAACATCACTGCAACACTCCACCGATCTGGGCTTTATGTCAGTGTGGCCAGACTCAATTCATTCCTCAGCGAAGACACATGAAAACACTCTTGGAATTTGCAAAAAAAAAAACACCTAAAGGATCCTCAGACTCTGAGAAGCAAGATTCTCTGGTCTGATGAACCTCAATTCTAAGCATCATGTTTGAAGGAAACCAGCTCTGCTCATCACCTGCAGAGTACCATCCAAAAAGTAAAGTGTGGTGGTAGCAGCCTCATGCTGTGGGGCTGTTTTTCAGCGGCAGGGACTGAGGGACTCATCAGAGTAGAAGACAAGCTCAGTGCACCAAAATATAGAGAAAGCCTTAATGAAAACCCAGTCCAGAGCATTCAGAACCTCAGATTGGGCAGAAGGCTCACCTTCCAACAGGACAATGACCCTAGTACACAGCAAGAGTGGCTTATAGACAACTCTGTGAATGTCTTTGAGTGGCCCAGCCACAGCCTGGCCTTGAACCCAAACAAATATTTCAGGAGAAACCTGAAAATGTGCATTTGCCCCCATTCAACCCGACAGAGCTTGAGAGGTGAACAGGTGAGGTGAAGAATGGCAGATAATCGCCAAATGCTGATGAGCAAAGCTTGTTGACAAAAAAGACTTGAGGATATAAAGGTGCTTCAGCTAAGTACTGAGTTAAGAGTTTGAATACTTATGCAACATACTTATTTCAGATTTTTTATTTATTATAAATTTACAAAGTTGTGACAGTTTGGTTTTTGCTTTGCCATTATAGTGTATGGAGTGTAGAGTGATGTGGAAAAAAAAGTAATTTGAATTTTAACATAAAGCTGCAACATAACAAAACGTGAAAAAAATGAAGGGGTTGGAATACTTCTCCAAGGCATTGTATGTAAGCTAAGCATGGCTTCTGAATATTCCTTTTGAAAAGCAGGTCTAAAAAACTGGAATTATGTTTATCTTGTAAGGTAGTGCAATCTTTAAATTAAATAAATTTGTGTGGAGCAGTTCCATCGGAACATGATAGATGCATTAAAATTTTTTACTGCTTTTTGGACAAATGCATCAGGGTTTCATACTGTGTCAGATTTTCTTTTAACAGTAAATGTATATGAATATATGGAAGAGTGAAACACTCAACTGAAACATCATAATTTCATTACATAAAATTCAGCATCACCTATGTTTGATACAGGAATCAACAATGGGAGCTGCTATTGGATCAATCATTTTTCTGTGGATAATGACTATGACACAGACAGCTCAGAGCATCTCCTTCGTGAGTTCATTTTCTTTATCATATTCAAAGATTGATACAAAGTGGTATTTTATTTTATTTTATTTATTTTGTATAGGCCATTTGTTTCAATATGATGTGTAATAATGTTGGCTAGTGTACAGTATGTGTATAATGGTATAATGGTTGCCTAAGATGCCTTTGTGTGTTGCAGGATTAATGCGGGCATCCAGTCTCTTCCCCATCCTGAGTACTTTCCTGCTTCTCATGGGGGGACTTTGTGTCGGGCTGGGCAAGATTTATAGCAGCAGGAATAACATTCTCTTGAGTGCAGGAATCCTATTTGTATCTGCAGGTACAGCTCATGCCATTAACAGTAACCTTAACTTTCAGCCAATTCTTGTTTCGGAAGAGAATCGCTGAGCAGTCTCCAATCGTAATTTACAAGTTTAGTAATTATAGCATGTATTTGTGCATATATAGCATGTATTTTTAATTGAAAATGCAGGATTGCCTTACATGCATGGAGATAAAGAAACAAGACATGACAATATTATACATTTTTAAGATGAATTTTGCTTATTTAATTTTCTGCATATGTTTTCTGCAAAAATATCTTTAAAATAACGCATATCTATAACATACATTTCTCAACTCGATTTATTTATTAGTCATGCGCTCAAACAACTTAAAAACCCATTATGTTTGTATGACATTAATTCACTTGAATTTCAAATTTTACAATGATGAATTTTCAAAAAAAGAATTGTTGCATGACTGTAGCAGATTCTCATCTGGGAATTAAGAAAACATTTAATCATGACTTGACAAGATTCTGGCTAGAATATGTGAGTAATCCAATTAGAAGCTTATATTTTTTTTTGTTACCTTTCATCAGGTCTTAGCAATATCATCGGAATCATTGTTTACATCTCCAGTAATGCCGGAGACCCTGGTGATAAGAAAGGAGAAGATAAGAAAAACCTGTACAGCTATGGATGGTCCTTCTACTCAGGCGTACTCTCCTTCATTGTGGCGGAGGTCATTGGTGTATTGGCAGTCAACATCTACACTGAAAAGAACAAAGAGACTCATTTCAAACACTTTGAGTTTATTAAAACTGTCCCTTCCCCTTCATCCTCTCCCTACACAAGCATTCCAAGTTACCATTACAGGCAACAATGGTCCCAATCCTATTCTCAGTCCAGAGAGCCATCTAAAAACACTTCCCCTGCCACACTTAGCATCACCAGCTCCTCACTGCCTTTGGGGGACATTTCAATGTATAGAGTGGGGAGAGAACATTCACTAAAGGCTGGTGCTCTGGCCTCCTATAACACTGATCTTGAACATCCCAACTTCCTGCAAGTCCACAACCGCGTCTCTAAAGATGTGAAGGACAGTCTAAATCGCAGGATCACTCCTGTGTAAAAATGCAGTTATACTTGCACAATGCATTTATAATTATTTACAGTTTTACTCAATCACTTTGGATCAATTCTCAAATGAAAATTTGTAATTTTTTTCATCAAAACAACAGCTGAACAATTAGTTTCTTGTTCACACCAGATTTGAATTTCTAATTCAAGCAAATTGCGTGTTTTGGCACATGTGTATGAAAAGAGTAAAGACAATTGTCTACAGTTTACACAATGACTAAATGCACATGGCTTGTTGATCAAAGTTGATTCTTAGTAATCTTTCATATTCTTCACTACTTCTAAACATTGTTTTCACTATCACATGCAAAACAATTCAAAACTTGTCAGACATACATGTATCTTCTATAAATATACATGACATGGAAAGTTTTCTGTTTATATGTAACACATTAATACAAAATAAATGTAATGTATACATACAAATGTGCTTATTCTTTTTCCTGTGTACTACAGTATTGACCAGTATTCTCAGTAAACTTTTATGTGCTGTTAAAATCTGTATCTGAAAAGCTCAGTGTGATACACAATAGCATTCAGCTACACAAAATAGAAAGTCACTGTCAAAAAAAAAAAAAAAAAGGACAAAAATGAAATTTGTATGTAACAAACATTTCCATGGTTGACTGCCATGTTGAAAAAACATCTAAACATTTTGACCAGTACAGGTCATGTGAAGACAAGTTACTACATTTTAGTAAGACTACATAGTTTAGAGAATATTAAGACTGTGGTAACACTTTATTTTAAGGTATAGTTACACGTTACGTATACTTACTAATATTAGTGATAACAGTAAATTATGCATAATTACTAGCAACTAATCCTAAACTCTAAACATAGCTTATATATATATATGTGGTGTATCGTTTCTGGCAGAAGTATCCAACCATGCTTGGAGTCCTACCTTCTTGCAGAGTTTAGTTCCAACCATGTGAATTAAATGGTTTCAGTGAATGACAGCGCTTTGACTATAGATGACTATTTTGTTTTGTGTTTCTTCATTAAAAGAAGCCATCTCAGTTACAAAGAAACACTGCCACAAGAAATATTTGTTTGCCTTTTGCCATTGAAATTAAAATTAAGTTTGTTGATAATCTAAAATAAATAAAATAAAATATATTTTTCTCAGCGTGTATGGCATCGTGTGGGTGAGCGGTTTGCTGATGTCAACGTTGTGGATCGAGTGGCCCATGGTGGCAGTGGGGTTATGGTATGGGCAGGCGTATGTTATGGACAACGAACACAGGTGCATTTTATTGATGGCATTTTGAATGCACAGAGATACCGTGACGAGATCCTGAGGCCCATTGTTGTGCCATTCATCCACGACCATCACCTCATGTTGCAGCATGATAATGCACGGCCCCATGTTGCAAGGATCTGTACACAATTCCTGGAAGCTGAAAACATCCCAGTTCTTGCATGGCCAGCATACTCACCGGACATGTCACCCATTGAGCATGTTTGGGATGCTCTGGATCGGCGTATACGACAGCGTGTTCCAGTTCCTGCCAATATCCAGCAACTTCGCACAGCCATTGAAGAGGAGTGGACCAACATTCCACAGACAATCACAACAACCTGATCGACTCTATGCGAAGGAGATGTGTTGCACTGCGTGAGGCAAATGGTGGTCACACCAGATACTGACTGGTTTTCGGACCTCCCCCCCCAATACAGTAAAACTGCCCATTTTAGAGTGGCCTTTTATTGTGGCCAGCCTAAGGCACACCTGTGCAATAATCATGCTGTCTAATCAGCATCTTGATATGCCACACCTGTGAGGTGGATGGATTATCTCGGCAAAAGAGAAGTGCTCACTAACACAGATTTAGACAGATTTGTGAACAATATTTGAGAGAAATAGGCCTTTTGTGTACATAGAAAAAGTCTTAGATCTTTGAGTTCAGCTCATGAAAAATGGGGGCAAAAACAAAAGTGTTGCGTTTATAATTTTGTTCAGTGTACTATGTTTAAAATGTGGGTGTTTTTCTAAGTAGAAAAATTTTGTAGCCTAAAACTACTGTTCACTCCCTCTGTCCATCACTTTCCATGACAAAATTAAACATCTGGCATAATGGAGAATAAAAAACCTAAGGGAAATGATTTTGTCACATATGATTAACTTGTTCATCTGGTTCCTAATATGTCATGGATGACTTGCACAAAGTCCCTAGATGCAGAACAGTTCACTGTTGTAAGCATTTATCTAATGAAGCAAAACTTTCTGTCGTGCACTCACATTACACCATTCACAGGATATACAGCCAGTCAGCTGTAGCATTCCTGCACTGAATGTTTTGAGATGTCATTTTGGTGATCTTTAAAAAATAAAATGTATGTTATGATGGAAAAGTAATAATACAGGCATACATTTTCCACTGTGGTGATTAGTTCCAATAGGTTTTCATTTCACAATGTCAACATTAAGGCACCATGATAAGAATTTTTTTTTTTTTTTAACTTCTCTGAGGTCTTGTGAGACAGTGGTTCCCAGCTCTGGTGCTGGAATAGAGTACCCTATTTTTCCACACAGTCAAATGATTTCAGAACCTGTGAATAATGCACTGTGAATAAACATGAACTGTACGTGCTTTTGAAAGTATGAAAATGTAGTAATATTTTGTTCTTTTTTTTCATCAGAAAAAAAATGAGGATAATGATGGTGTTGAAGACTGATGATCAGAATACAGGGCACAAATGGTTTTGTACTTTAATCAATCAATCAATCAATCAATCAAATAAGTAAATGAGAACCACTTTTCTAAAGGATTATGATTAAACTTCAAAACCTACTTTTACTGCTTATTTTATTTTACTGTGTTCTTATTACGTTACACCTACTTACTATATTAATAACAGTAAATTATGTAAAATTGCATGCAAAATATATGCCTAATCCTAATCCTAACTCTGTACTAAGCACGTGTTGTTAATTAATATTACTCAGTACCTAATTGTATAATTACACTGTAACAAGGACTCCATAAAATAAAATGAAACCTGGTTATTATTTTATTTTATTTTATTATTTTATTTTATTTTATTCCCTTTGCAGTGTCTCTGGCTCCAAAGGGTAAAAACCACAGCTGCACAGCCTGTGTGAAACTTAACTTAACTGTGCAATATAAATGCAAATATATGATTCTTACAAAATTCCTCATAAATGTTCCTACAAATTTTCTACAAATATATATAAATACAAAAATGCTAACAAATAACAATTATTTACACACCTTCAAGCAAGCAATATTTCCAGATGCAAGTATTGTTGCTTCAAGTTCAACTCCACTAGAATGAATCTCTCTGCAAAAAAGCACACATCATTTTGTAACTTTTTGACGAGAAAGAAGTTATTGTAAGCTGATACTTTACACCTGCTCTCTCTGATGCTATAGGTCTTTTTTGTATGATCTAGAATTCGAATTGTCCTTCTCTGTTCTTTGTGAGGACTTCATCTTGTGACAGGCCAGGTCTGGTTCAGTTGTTCTCACTGATCATGTACAGGTCATGGTCTGTGGGATAATATACACATTCCATTATTAACAGGAAGATCCCTAGTGACCACACTGTCATCAGCTTTGTGTGGTATTTGCCAGTGACAGTCTGTCTGTCTAGTGCCTGAAGGAAAGAGAATTTGACTGATGTTTAGTCCATTTACACTGCATGTTGACTATGGTGTGTTTCTGTGAGATAGAAACACAGCATTAAACAGGAAAGAAGTCAATGGCGCAAACTTCAAAAAGGAGGCAAATCCAAATTTCGCTATAGCTCTAGCAGGACAATAGCGTCATTATTCAGCTCCAGTTCAGTTCAATAAATGTGTAAAGTTCATTCATTATGAAACAAGTAAGTTTTGTCTTTAAAAGAATTTTTATAAAAAATAAGAACATTCCTAAGATTTATTTTGCTGAATACAAAATATGCGTAACGTTTTTCTTAGGTTAGTAAGTAAGAATGAGAATGTTTAGAGAACCTGACCCCAGATTGGTTTGCTAACAGGTTCAATTGATTTGACAAAAATCAACACAATGCCATCAACAAACTTTCATTACTGAATTTGCTTTATGGATTCAAAAACTCAGAATAATACGTGAAATCTGTGGCATAAACATCAAAGATTCTGGCACAAGTTCAACAATGCCAGGCATCATACATAATAGTGCATTATAGGTTGATTTATTACTCTATGAATGTTTCCAACTTGGAAAACCAAGTTGAATACAATACTTGAAGTCAGTACAGCAATATTGCTGAAATACTGCTAAACTAGTTTGAATATAAAATATCTATATGATAATATTCTTTAAGCATGTTCTGAGG
This sequence comes from Tor tambroides, assembly GCA_021397915.2. NCBI lineage: Eukaryota > Metazoa > Chordata > Actinopteri > Cypriniformes > Cyprinidae > Tor > Tor tambroides. Next base: position 850 of record JAFVLL020036088.1, on the reverse strand, counting down.
TTGCACCTGACTCAATTATTGTGAAGGCTAGACAAAAATAGCAGGACAATTATTACTGAAATCACGTCTGTCAGCTTTGCAATGATATACAGTATACAACTTATCCTTACACTGACCCACTGTCCATGCCATCCGTCCACCCATCCATCTTTCCATTCATCCATCCATTCACTTTGTATACCTGCTTATTTTCTGTGGGTAATATGGGAATGCTGGAGCATATGTCTGCATATTTCAGGATGAAGGCAGGGCCTAATGGATAGAGTGTTGGACTTATAACCCAAAGGTCATGGGTTCAAGTCTCAGGTCCAGCAGGGATTGTAGGTGGGGGGAGTGAATAACCAGCACTCTCTCCACCCTCAATACCATGACTGAGGTGAGACCCTTGAGCAAGGCACGGAACCCCCAACTGCTCCCTTGGTGCTGCAGCATTGGCTGCCCACTGCTCTGGGTGTATGTTCACTACTGTGTGCATGCACTTGGATGGGTTAAATGCAGAGCACAAATTCTGAGTATGGGTCGCCATACTTGGCCACACACCCCTTTCCAGATTACTTTTTTTCTAGTACTTCATTACTAATAAAGTAATGCATTACAGTAATTACAATAATTTACAAGAAAATATATGAGTTACTTTTTCGAATAAGTAACGTTACTTTGTTTTCCCATTTATTGACTGATAGCGTTCCTGTCATCATGTTGAGAGAAACTGGGAGTATGTGCAGAGGCGCTGTGTGTGCTGTGTAAACATAATGGTTAATGTATAGTACTGTGCAAAAGTTTTAGGCTACTAGTATTTTCACCAGCTAAAAAATGGTTTTAAGTCAGTTATTTCTATCTTTTGCTGTAG
>JAFVLL020036087.1:0-15668 GCA_021397915.2 Tor tambroides | reverse complement strand
CTCTGAAAAGCGACTTTCCGACAAAGAATGGCAGCGCTTCTTTAATTACGGCTGCATTGCATCAGATATTGCCCCTGAAATGTAATGCTGAAGTCGGTGAGTGTTTTTATACTCATGTCACTCAAGACAACATTGTGCTCTGTTTGCTAATCCTCAAATCCAATATCGTTTTTGGAAGCAGTGTCTTTTTTATGTATGTAATGTATTCATACCGCATCTATCCCCCTTAACTCAGTTCATTTACTACAGCTGATCTTTGTAAGTATGATATTAGGACTGGAGGTCTGAGGGTAGGACATGTAACCTTTAGCTGTGCTGATAGCCTTATGACATCAACCCTTGTAATTCCAGCTCCCTGCACAGGTGACATTTTCCCAACATGCTTGTGTATATTCCAGTGAAATGAGAGCCGCTCTCTTACACACCAGCAAATCCAGTCTTGGACAGATTAAGCTGAGTGTGGATGTGCGTAAAAGGAGAGATTTGGTGTGTGTGAGTTAGCTGGCCCACAGACACACACACTGTCCTCCTGGAGTCTCCACCCACATTTGTCCTACTGCTCTCTCTCTCTCTCTCTCTCTCTCTCTCTCTCTCTCTCTCAGAGCAGGTGGACAGGCCAGATTTTGGACTGTATTGTCAGGGACTCTGAGTGTCTTTTATGCTATTATAACTCTCTACAGGGGATTCACCTACAGAAAAACCTACAGCATAACGCTTGTTATTCTTAAGAGTGTATTTTGGTTTAAATACAAGTTTTATTTCTATTGACATAAAAACTTGGCAGCATGCTGTTGATTACCAGAGAAAACGGCTTCCTTTGTCTGTAAAAAATAGAAAAACATATATATTTACATATATTATTGTTATATTATTATATTTTATATTTGAAAATATTGAATATAATTGATTAGAATTATTCATTATTTAATTGGTATAATAATATATTACTTGTTTTAATAATATTTGTAGTCAATCATTGTTACCAAAATGGTGTAGGATTTACTTTGAAACCATTTTTAGTGAAAAATTGCTATTAAATTTCACAAATGATTACAAAGAAACAACTTTCTTTGCCTGTAGAAATAGAAGAAAATGATAAATTTTCATGTATTGTATTGTTATATTTTATACATGTGACATCTATTATATATGCTTTATATTAGGACAATATATAATAAAATGCATAGACTGATTATAATTCATTATTTAACTGGTTTGATTATTATTATTATTATTATTATATTTTTATTAGTATTTGTAATCAATCGCTGTTACAGAATGGTGTAGGATTTACTTTGAAACTATTTTTTACTGAGAAATTGCTATTAAATTTCACAAACAATTAGAAAGAATCAGCTTCATTTGTCTGTAAAAATAGAAAAACTGATATATTTACATATTATATTATTTTTATATTATATTTTTTATATTATATTTTATATTTTATACATGTAATAGGCTATATTATACATGCTTTATATTAATATAATATATCATAAAATATATAGACTAATTATAATTATTCATCATTTAATTGATATGATGATGATGATGATGATGATGATATAGATGATGAGACTGAAATAGTATTTGCTTGTACATCTTACTCCAAAATCTTTGCAAAAAATGATTTTTCAAAGTTGTAAATAAAACTGTGTATGTTTCAAAAAAATATATATATAAATTTTAATGTTGTTATTATTAAGTCAAAGATATTTCAAAGTCTGTTGTAACCACTTTTATTTAACATGGAACATGGGGTTGACTATAAACAATCCTGTAACCCCAAATTTAAAGTAACACTATACTATTTCTCTAGCAAGTCCTAAAACTCCTGCTTTAATTTGCCTCCAAACCCCCAAATTACAATAGATTGTATAGTGATTTAGTGATTATTGATATCACATTATTAATAAAGTGTAGTGCTATTAAGCCATCTTCTGTGTAAGTGTTTAGTTCCAGTTTTGTTGAATTAGCCTCTCGTTTTTTCCTGTCATCGCATTTCAGTTTTGTTCCAGCTAAGCATGAGCCTCATTCCATTTCGGCAAGAAAAAAATCCAACAAAGAACCAAGTCACGTCAAACATTTACTCAGACAAAAAATATAATTTGACAGTTAAGGAAATTATGGTAGTGTGAAAAGCTTTATTGCCATCATACCGTTTGTTTATCTGAAAGGATGCACATTGTATCAATTTCCAGTTTTACATTTACACTGCTGCAGGCTAGAGGGCTCTGAAGTTGAGAGAATTAATTACTTTTTATTATTATTTATAAAGTAATCTATCTGTCGGGAGACAGAAAGTGAAAAGGAGCGAGAGAGGGAGAGGAGCGAAACGCCTGCAGCTATGTCCTTTAAACTGGATCCTGCCTGGCATTATCTGCACTAGCAGCTCTCACACAGACCGACAACAAATGAAAGCCTAGCTACTGGGGGGATGCTTCACAGAATGAAAGAGAGAGAAAGAGAGGAAATAGTTGGGCTGGGGTGGGGGGCTGAGGGCTGTGGGGGTGGGGAGTTACTTTGAAAGGGCTCAAGAAAGTTAAGTGTGTCTCAGCCGGGGTGTTCGCACTGTGTGCTGGTGTGGGTCGGCCTGGATTTGTCCTCTGGTGTTTGCGGGCCTGGAGAGTTGCACTGCCTGGGGATGTTGTTTGTCAGCCGGATTGATTGGCAAATATTCCAGCTTCCTCCCACCAGCCGTATCAGATACAAAAAGGTTACACATGTGGAAAGAATATTGATTTTTACTTAGCAATGGTAGTATGGCAGGAAATAATAGATTACAAGTCTGCGTCTGACTGGGCTGTCGAATCTACTCGGTTGTATTCTTGGGTTATAACTGCAGGCAAGGTTATCCGAGTTTATACATTTTTTATACAGTTTAAGAAATGAATTCAAAATTCTAATGATGTAGGAACTTTTTCTGCAAACCATATTTTGCATATTTATCATTCTTCCAAACCCTTTGCTTTGAAACAAATTACTTGATTTGTTAAAAAAAACTTTGATAGTTACTTGAAAAGTCTATGGGGTAAATGTACTATTTTATTCTATTCTGTTTTTCCCATTTCAATTCTATATCTATTTGATTTTATTTAATTTTATTATTTTATTTTTCCCATTTATTACATTTCACCCTTCCTCTTTTTATATATTTTTTTAATTTGTATTTCCCGTTTTATTTTATTTTATTTTATTTACAAACTGAGTGACAATGTTATTTTAGATGCTAATCATTTAACCTTTATTTATTCTAGAACATGATTTCATTTTATTATTTATTTCTCCAATTCCCTCCCCCCATTTTATTTTCCTCCTTTTTTTAAAAAATTTTATTTACAAACTGAGTAACAGTGTTATTTTCTACACTAATCATTTAACTTGCATTTATTCTGAAACATTCACACAATTATAGTCTCTTAAGAAAAGTGTCTTCTGTTTTCTTAAAAACAATTCATCTTTAGCACAGCCATTCCCAGGACAAAAACTGTGGTTGATATGTGAGCCCTTTCTAAAACAGAGCCAGACTCTGTCGTTTCTGCCCCTTCTGTTTTGCGGTTGTCCCACTGTGAGTGCAGTAGCCCATGTAAAGAGTTCACAGGCCGTCCTGCTGTTTGTTAGTGTTTGTGTTGTGGCTCCATGTGCACTTTAAGTTGAATGTCCTAATTACAGCTGGCTGGGTGCTGCGGTTTAAGGCAGGCCTCTCTCCGCGGTGCGCTGTGCAGCGAGAGGATTGAGCTGACAATAGCCTCACCACGTGCTGCCTCTCGTGATAAAAAGCCAGGCTCTACCTCTCACCATGCTGGAATATTCTCCGTTTGCCACTATAATTGATGTCAATAAGGTTATGCTAAATTTGAAGATTTGAATAATTTGTCTTCCAGCACAATAATGGCATCACCCAGGCTACAGGCTGCTTAAGCGCAGGGCTGAATGGAGGTGTCAGGCACCCGGTGCTCTCTGCCCACATTCTGGGCTGACATCCCTTGTGTTGGTGTCCCCCCACTCATCTGATTAAAACTCCACTCCTGGGGAGATGCTGAACTTACATAGGCTCAAGCTTTACTATTAGCTCAAATTACCTCATATTATAGTGAAACGTCAGTATTTGGGGAATACAGAGGATTACAGAATTTCATGACTTCATTGCAGTTTGCTGGAAATTCTTCTTATTCCTAGTTTAAATGGATCGAGGAACAGAAATAAAAACATTAAAAGAGTATTTCACAAAAAAGGTCATTATTTACTCTGTTTACTTATCCTGATGTGTTTCCAAACCCATTTGCTGTTATTTACTATGCGCTTTACTATATAGTGACCACATTTGTTGATGTACTGATCACAGTCATGTGGACATTAAATTTTACAATTTAAAAGCTACTATATGACATCAAAAACTTGGAAATATAACGTCTATATGTCACCTTTGTGGTGCTTTTATGGCATTTTTGACATTTTTAGAGCATCAGAAAAGTAAATATGGCTTTCCAAAGTCATAGAATATAGCTTTTTGTGATGAACAGAATGAAATTTGAGACAATACGCATATCTATCAAATCCTGCTAAGACTTTAGGTGATGCTAACTTTGGATCGACATACAAATCTGGCAAATATTATCCTTATAATGTAATCATTACAATTGCTGCCTAACACATTTGTTTTGTCTGCTTAACTGAATACATGATGTTAACTATCCATATAACTTGTATTATATTACTGCCATATGGACATTGCTTTGATACACTCATCTGTGGCTGATAATAGAATTTTTCCTAGTTGTAACATTGAAACAAGCATTTTCTGTAAAGCTGCTTTGAAACAATATGTATTGTGAATATATGCTGCATATGGTGCAGGTCAGACATCCGTGTTTGTCTCATGACGAAATTTCATTTCAACATGGTGTCTTACATCTTTAATACTCTGCTATTTAAAGTTGCGATGAAAAGGAAGTAGCAACATTTTTGTATTGTGACATACATCTGAGTGAAAAGGATTCTTAAAAAAGAAAAAATGTAAGGCGGGGACTTTGGTCTATCCATTGATTGTTGATTGGATGGAGGCAAATCTGAATGGCAGTTTGCAGTGTATTGTAAGAAAGGGGCGGGATTTATACAAGAAGTCTTGCATATGTCATCAGAATTATGAGATCAAACTTTTTTTTTTAAATGAAATATATGCACAATATTGTTCACCATGAGATCAATAATGTGCATATAGAACACAGATGAAGTTCACTTCATGCATACCATGCATTCAACACAATAGTGCTGCATACAGTCCTGTGAGGGGCATTTCATTTAATGGCTAGAGCTGAATATAATCAGACCTCAATTAAGCGCCTGTTAAATCTGTCTCCCTTCCAGCTGCCCATTCAGCCCCCTGTCGGGCAGGCGGTTTGCCCCTGACCCATCGCTCCGTGTCCAGGGTCATACACCAGCGCTCAGCGGCGTGACAGCCCGCCGTGTGCTGCCCCATTAATTAACACATTTCCCTCTCTCTCTCCACCACCTTCATCACAGGAAGTCTGCTTGGCCTGCTTATATCATATATCACATGAGAAGAGGGACTTTCCGCACTTGTATAGTCCAACATGCTCCATTTCAAGTGGCCTTTTATGTATTTAATATGTTTCAAGTGCTGCATATTTTCCTGGAAGCTTCAAGAGGATATTGGTCTAAATTCACTTATCTGTTTAGGCCATGCGTCTGAGAATGTATGCACACTGGTGGGCCGATGCCTTGTTATAGTACGTTGATTTATTTCCCAACGTGCAGCTGATCATTCTGAAGTCCTCCTGGGTTGTATCAGACTTCAACAAATAGCCCATGGATGTTGTTTTGAGTGGTGCATGTGGGCTTGATTTTGCTCGCAGCAGCTCTGTGATGGGCTAATTGGTTTAGCAGGTTGGGTCCTGAGACGGCCAAAGGGCAGCGGGGCATAGCGAGCCACAACGTGAACCTGATGTTCAGGAGGATGCTTTGTTTCAGTCTGCGGATGGGGAGCATGTGGCAGGCAGAGCAACCTCTGCATGCAGCGTCTCTGTCCCTCTTTTTCTCCTTTCACACACTTTTTTTTTTTTCCCTCTGCCTCCACCCCTTCTATCTGGTTGCTTCACATTGGTTTTGAAACAGCTTTGAATGACTCTGACTTTAACCTATCACATATACAGTGGTTCAGTTATTATGAGTAATTTTTGTGGTGTTGTTAGTGGGTTTATGTGTGTACATATATGTAAATAATATATTTTATTTTATTTATTTTTTATTTATTTATTTTTTTGCTTTTTTTGTGGTAATCAACAGCATGACATCATGACTTTCAAATGGCTTTATGTACAGATTTCTATGAAAAACTATGAAAATAACTTGAAAAATCATTATAAAATTATGAATGATTATAGAATTTGTTTATAATTAGGTTTTAGTTCATTTTCACTTTCAATAAAGGTGATGGGTGCAGAAAACTAAAAAAAAAAATGTAAATAATATTTGTGAACGGAATATTTTTATTGTGTAACATTAAGCTAGACAAACGTCTGATCATTGATCAGCATATTTGAAAAATCAGCAAATTAGAATGATTTCTGAAGGATCATGTGACACTGAAAACTGGAATAATGGCTCTGAAAATTCAGCTTTGCACAACAAGAATAAATTACATTTTACAATATATTAAAATAAAAAACATTTAAAATATTTCACAGTATGACTGTTTTTACTTCATTTTTATCAAATAAAAACAGCCTTGGTGAGCATAAGAGATTTCTTTAAAAAAAACATAATGATTCCAAACATTTTTACCAGTAGTCTATATATTAAAATATTACTATTATTATTTTTCCAGAGTTTACTGGGTTACATTTGCTGTAAACAATATTATACGAAACAAGGACAGACCTTGTAGAGTGTCTAATCTCCCAATCTCTGGGGGCATCTAATATGAGTGTTTATTATTTTAATCATTCATGAGGGTTGAGACTCTGGGATGGCTGAAGGCTCCAGATTAAATTCTCCCTGGGAGCTCGTTATGAGGAAAAGCCTCAGGACAGACAACCCTGGCACTCTCTGAACACCCCCCTTTACCACCCGGCTCTGCGCTGGTCGCTTCTGTGTCTGTTATTTACCCTGACACTGTTTTCAGCTTAGTAAATGCTCCCTTGAGATGCAGGAAAGGGGTCGTTGTGAAGATGTTTAACCCTTATCAAGGAAGAGGCCTTGAACTTCGCTTGACATGCAGTGACCAACAATGAATCAGGAAACCGATTTACTGCCTGTGATGAAGTGGTTTCCATATCTTTTTGCTGATATTGACTCTCGATCCTTTCTACCCACCAGGTGATGAGCATCCTCAGCAACCCTAGCGCCGTGGCCCCTCAGCCCCAGCATGAGTTCTCCATCTCCCCCCTGCACAGCAGCCTGGAGGCCTCCAACCCCATCTCAGCCAGTTGCAGCCAGCGCTCTGAACCTATCAAGACCGCTGACAGCCTGCCCTCCTCCCAGTCCTACTGCCCCCCTACGTACAGCACCACCAGCTACAGTGTGGACCCCGTCACTGCGGGCTACCAATACAGTCAGTACGGCCAGAGTAAGTGCCTCTCTCTTCATTACTTACAGTGAAAATGAATGACTTTTTTGTTGCATTAACTCTAACACACCCATCAGACTCAAGTTACATGTAAGTCGCTTTAGATAAAAGCATCTTCTAAATGAGTAAACGTAAAAATGAAACTGTAGGTTACCCTTTCATTGACACAAAATCTGAAATGTGTTTTTAAACTCCTAATATTCATTTCTTTTTACTGTAGCGGTTCTCAACCAGGGGGCCGCAGCAAACTTCTTCCAAGGGATGACTTAAAATGATTTAAAATAAGACAAAACAAAGTTTAAAATAAGCTAAAACAGATGAAAACTTACATTTATATTTCCTATTTAATTTGTTCCCCAACAACTGTCATTTTAATTCAAGAACCAGGACATTCTTAAAGAACTACACTACCAGTCAAAAGTTTTTGAACAGTAAGATTTTTTATGTTTTTTAAAGAATTCTCTTCTGCCCACCAACCCTGCATTTATTTGATTCAAAATATATCAAAAAAACAGAAATTTTTTAAAATATTTTTACTATTTAAAATAACTGTTTTCTATTTGAATATATTTTAAAATATAATTTATTACTGTGATTTCAAAGCTGAATTTTTAGCATCATTACTCCAGTTACATGATCCCTCAGAAATCACTAGAATATTCTGATTTGCTATTCAAAAACATTTCTTTTTTTTATTATATTGAAAACAGCTGAATATAATTTTGTTCAGGTTTCTTTGTTGAATAGAAAGTTCAGCAGAACAGCATTTATCTGAAATAGAAATCTTTTGTAACATTATAAATGTCTTTATCATCACTTTTGATCAATTTAAAGCATCCTTGCTAAATAAAAGTATTCATTTCTATAATTAATATAAAAAAAAAATTAATAAAAAAAACTATACTGACTCCAAGCTTTTGAATGGTATAGTGTATAATGTTAAAAAAGCTTTTTCAGATAAATACTGATCTTTGGATCTTTCTATTCATCATTCATGGGTTCAACTCACTGGCACAAAAAATCAGGTGTAGAAACAATTTTTATTTAGAAATTTCTAGTAAATTTCTCAAACAATTACATAGACATATCAAGTACCACATTGACCACTTTTATGATACTTTTGTGGTGTCACTTTCTATCATATGAAAAAAAGAGTACCTAGTTGTTCTGATTTACAATTCAGTTAATTTACATTCCGTTATTTTAGTTGAGTTTAGTACCGAATCCTAACGTTTGAGGGAACTATTTCTTTTAAGTACTCCCTATGGTGCGAAATCACTGATTTAGCCCACCTGCCTAATATTTCATTGAAATTCAGGAGACAGCTTAAGGGCACACTTTGTAGAGATGCGTGTGTTTGCATGTATTGGCTGTGACCGTAAGTGTCAGAGAGCAGATTCGGTGCTCCTCTTAGGGAAGGCAGAGATTCAGTCTGAGCGGGATTTAAGGAGTAAACGGGGCTGACAGGAGAGAAAGGCTTCCTGAGGGAGAGAGGTTAAATGAGCTGTGATTACTCTCTCTGCTAGCTGTCAGCCCCAGTGTCTCCTGTACAGACAGCTAGCCCACCCACAGGTATGCGGCTGCTACCGTACGTGCCGCCGTTCCCTGACAGCTTCCTTTTTGCTCATTGCTTACAGACGCTAACGTGCAGCGCTTACTGTCACACTGACAGATGTCTGGCACCGTCCGCTCGCACCCTCGCTCTGCCCCGCCTCAACACTTCTGCTAATGATGAATAAAGGAAGGAGAGGTTCAAATAACACCTCCTCGACTGGGGTAATCAAAGGGCCTCCGACCAAAAAACATCAGAGGCTCTTGTCATGCCAGCAGCTAATGCCAGTGCGCTAATGCTCGCCTTTTTTATATCCATTAATCGTAGACGTCTCCGTCGTGATGCGTTTTGTCATTACTGTTGACGTTTTGATCAAATGATCACTGTGTTTACCGCTTGTCGGAAAAGGAGTGGCTGTGGTCGCAATGCCAACTCCAAAAACACTCAAGTAGCGCGAACTCAATCTTGTCAGTTTCGAAATGCAAAGCCCTCAGGTTTAACCTCCTCCACTTCCATGTTTTCCATTTCGGCTTTGAGGATGGGGGTGGGAAACGTCTATGCAAATAATTACCTGAAGGTTGCAGCTAGCGCAGTGCTAACTTAATAAGTAAACCAATTCCAGTTGGACTCAGCGAGGGAGGCCTTTTCTGTTTTGAAAGGGAAGTGGCTAGAGGGGTTAATTGGAGCTTCTCCAGTTTTTTGCACCACGCCACTTCCGTCCTGTCCTTGGTTTGTCCTCGCGACCCCAAACGCGATTCACTGTCTTTTTCCACCAATAAAATGTCCTTAATGTCTTTAGCTCATGTATTTAAATTGAAACAGTGTGAGACAGGAGGCAGATCAATGCTGAGGTCCTGGGTTGCGAGCGGGACTCTGGGTGCCCTCTGACCCTGGATTAGACCGCGGGATAGAGTCGACACGTGCTCCTGATAAAGATCTCCCAGCGAAGCCAGACTCCAGATCAATCCAATGCGAGCAGTGCCCTCAGGTGCTATGATAGTCACACCGTTTTGTGTGCTACACCTATCTGGTGGGAATCTCACCACTCTTTCTGTCTCTCCCCTCTCTCTCTATTGCATTTCGCGCAGCCGTACAGATACATATCTCGATCAACAGTAACAGTTTTCTCAGGCGTAGAAAATCGAGTGGACTCATTATCTAAATCTATTCAGTAGAGCTGAAAACATTTTAGCATCAACTTTTCTCCCCCAACTGATAGTGTTCAAAAGAACTTTAAAAGGGCTGGTATTTATTTATTTATTTAAATCTTGTTTATGCCAATTTGAGTGGCTTTTTTTAGGAAGATGGATGGATGGAATAGACTGGTGTGTCACAATATAATGTTATATGATGGGAAGTGTGGAATTCTGAGAAGAGTGATGACAGACATAATGAGGAATGTGCTGAGGAATACTCGCTATGACAGGAATGAGTGACAGTGGGGAACAGGTGCTCCGTGTCTCTGGAATCAGCAGTGTGCTTGTGAGAGCTCACAGTGATGTGAAGTGCCTGCTATGAAACTCAACCCAAAACTAAACCCAATGTAGTCTGCTTATATGGATCAATGACAAATAAGGTTGTCCAAGTTGAAAATGTAGAAAAGTTACCTTTGTATGCATTTTGGTTTTTATACATTTTTTTTTTTTAAAACATTTTTTGTTCACTTTGATTTTGATTCACAGACTATAAAAAGTGGTATAATCGTGAAGTTAAAAGTAATAAAATATTTCCAAAACTTGGATCATGAATCATTTACAAATAAGCTGACCAAGATGAAAATGTAGAAATATGACCTTTGTATTCATGTTGATTTCATACATTTTTTAAATAAATTTTTTTTTTCATTTTAATTTATATTGAAAGGCTACAGAAAGTAAAAATTGATCAAATATTTTCCTGAACCTAATCATTATTTTAAAAAATCAAGGTGAAAAGTTAAAACTATATTTCTTAGAAAATAAATATATCTCTTTATGAAAAAAATGTATGTTGGTCATACCACACTGATTTCATTAGGCAAAGTTTTTTTTTTTTTTTTTAAATATTGATAATACTTTATTTTTATTGCATATTTTTTTCAAAGCTATAACAGTATATTAAGATATTAATTTTAGATAGATTATGCCCAATGGCATTTTCCTTCAAATCTTTAACTTTTATTGAGACCAGTCTGTTACACCACCAAGACCTTTTTTATTTTAAGTGACACAAAAAAAGAGAATTTGAACTTGTTCATTATAGAATAGGTGTATTTAAGTAATTTCTGTATGATCTGCATGTACTGTATGTATAATAAAAATATTATAATTTTAGACAGATGCCAAACTGTTTGGACCATGTTTTTTTTATAGAAAATGATGGTATTATAATTATATTTTTTATTATAAATGTGGTTGTTCCTATTGCTGTTGCATTTACTAATGTCATTATTCTTTGTTTACATGTTTCATTTTTATTTTTCTGATGTTTAGTTCCTGTTTCTATTTTAACCACAAGGCCTTGCTTTGTAACATTTCTGATGGATATACACAGAGAGATGATATATAATAAAAATATAATAATTTTAGACAGATTATGCCAAACAGTATAATATATTATTAAGAATTTTATTTTTTTTTAAAAATTCTGGTGTATTCAAGTAACTGTCTGTATGGATTGCATGTACTTCAAATTGTCACTGTTGCATATTATTTTCATATCACTGCGAAATGAATGAATTGTTTTCATCTTTGTGTGTAGCTGCGGTGGATTACCTGGCTAAGAATGTGAGCTTGTCCACGCAGAGAAGGATGAAGCTCGGCGAGCACTCGGCTGTGCTTGGACTGCTACAGGTGGAGACAGGACAGGCGTATTGATGGATCTCGAACTGCACATCCACTCATCTGTTTCACCAGCATCCCTCCATTCTTTCTGCAGCGCCCACACGTGGCCCATCTGACTAAGAGTGAACGAGACCAAGAGAAGTTACAAAATCACGGGCAGTCTTAGACTTTCTACCTATAGCAGCGTGAATACAAAAGCCATTCCACATTAAAAACAGACACTATTGTGCCGCATCTCCTTACTCGTCCCGATCCTTTCTCTCTTTCACAACAAAGAGACCCTTTCAAGGCTTCAGAAAGAAGCTGAGGGAAAATGAGCATCAATTGTCTGAGCCCAAATCACTAAAGCCCTGCCCGTCGGCATCCAGTGTTAGCACACATAGGCTACAGCTGCAGCCGTTGCCCATTCCAAACTGTTCGGACCATGTTGTTTATAGAAAATGATGGTATTATAATTATATTTGTTATTATAAATGTGGTTGTTCCTATTGCTGTTGCATTTACTATTGTAATTACTCTTTGTTTACACGTTTCATTTTTATTTTTCTGATGTTTAGTTCCTGTTTCTATTTTAACCACAGGGCCTTGCTTTGCTACATTACATTTCTGATGGATATACACAGAGAGATGCTGACATTCCACAAAACCTGGGCTAGTCAATGTGTTACATCTGGGTTGGTGGAGCCTTGATATGGGGCAAAAAGGCAGTCTGTGACCTGCTCTATATGGGTGGAAAGAGTTTTAGGGTTATCAGTGTTATTTATGATAATTTTGTCTTAAAAACCTACACTGCTCTGAAATATGATGACCAAATACATTATTTTCATTCTAGTACTTTTTGCAGTGAACACAGACTAATTCTTTTCTGTGGTCACTATAATTACCATTATAATGAGCCCTTATGGGCAAATGCCAATTTTAGCATTTTATGACTTTTGATATACTTTCCTCATATGCTTCTCTGCTATTCATGGAAAGTATAGCTTACGATTTATCCAAGAACTTAAAAACAATCAGATATTAGCTGTAGAATGGCTGAAGGGCGATTTGTGAATTCATGTTTCAGATGTTCAGAAGAGGATGTACTAAATTGGTAGCACTTTTTTTATTCATGAGGAAATTAATTTGTCCCTGTGGTCACTGTAAAATGAACTGAACTGAAACTGTAGCATGGGAATCTGATTTTTCGCAGTCTGTAGAGAGCAGTGGACTTTTACTGTACGTCTTAAGCCATTTTACATAGGTAAAAAGTGTGATGTCTCGGAATAATTGTCTTGAAGAAATGATTTTTTTTTCTCCAAAATATTACATTGAGAGATGGAATATATGACCACATTTATGGATTCTGTGTTTACATTTAATGTTTGCCACCATGGCTTCTTATTCCACCTTTTCTCAGCTATGTTTTTAACCTCAGAGACAATTTCTGTGGCTAAGATGCACTGAATCTAAACTGTGTTCCAGTGTCAACTAGACGTGCCCTAAAATGCCATATATATTCAGGACAATAACTGATACATAAACACGTGACCATGTGCCAACTTAAGACATTTCCATTTTAACACTTACAATATTTTGTAGTAAATGAAAAAGACAAAAAAGAAATGTGAAAAAAATCATGTTTTTAGTGTGTAGCACTCATTTCTGCTGCAAGCATTAATCTACCTGTGGGATATTTGAAGCACTATCCGACTGGGCGATACACCTTTCCCAAATCTCTTTTCAACCTCAGTTGCTCTTTATGCTTTCATTGTTTACCTTTTTGCGCATATGTAATTTTCTTTGATATATTTCCGTTCAGCATGTGTGTATATTATCATGGCATAATTTATTCAGCTGTATGAAATACTAGCGTAGTGGGAACTTGTATTGGCATTTACTACCTTCAGCCCGTTGGTGTCTTTACTGTAGCACTGGCATATCTGTTATGGATTAAAGCTCAAAAAAGTGGACAAAGAAACACAGATTGCTTCTTTCTTTCTCAACACCCACTCATGCAATAGTCATGGGGCATGTATGTTAAAATATGTTTTCTATTTAAAAATGCTCAAACATTTTATTACGCATTTAGTTGACTCAGTGATGATATATGGCCAGAAGTATCATGATGTAGGCCTGCTTTACAATCTAGTACTAAATTTATGAAGGGCTTTTTAATCTGAAATTCTCATTTTCTGTAATACTTAAAACATGAAAATCTATTGGCATTTATCATATACACTCTTTTCATTGCTTTGATGTTGCTGTCAACTATAATCATGATTTAATCCTCATCTTAACAATGCTGTATTTTTATAGCCACTTTGAAGTCAAGAGCATCATGACAGTTGTGGTGATTTAAGATACTAAAAATATCAGTTTCCAGTAATTGAGTTGCGCTGTAAGTGAATAGAGTGAAGTGTTGCAGACAGTGTCACAACAGAGACTCTCAGAGCACTGCATTCACAGAAGGGCTGCAGGGCCTGAGGGAATTTACTGAGTTTCTGATGGGGGCACTGAAGGCTGGGCACTGAATACCAGCCAATGTGTAATGGCATTAACGGCCCAAGATGCGGGCGTTCGTTGCACCTCCCCTCAAAACGAGCACCTCTCTGATGATGGATTAACTCTCAGTGTTTAGTTAAGATCTTTAAAGGAACATACAATGTAAACAAGTTTTAGTGAGGCCATCTGGGCCATCATTTAACACATTCACACAGTGAGGGAATCTTTCTGGAATGTGATTTTGCACTGAAGAATCCTCTTTATGATTCAGCTGTCCTCAATGTGATGTCATAAAATATCATTTCAGATAACTCCAATATTACTGTTAGGGGAGCAGCTGCTGGGATGATCTCATAAACAGTCAAATTTGCTTTTTGGATGGTCATGACAGTTTTTTGTCCTTTGACAGTCATAGATGCCAATGTATTTTTAATATTTATTATAGTATTATTTAGATATATTTATTATTATATAAAAATACATTTAAGGAAATTTATGCATGTGATACAAAGACAGAAAAATGGAAAGAAAGAATGCAACACTGAAAACATTTATTATATTTGGACTATATACTATATTATATTGATATTTTTTGCAGATAATCTAATCAGTATTTGATGTATGTGTGTATGTAGACATGACAAATTATATTAGCCTATATTTAATATGTTTATTAATAAAAAAGCTAGTATATTACATTAAATATCGTATTTTATTAATAATATAATGTATGAATAACATTATATTAGATTATTTATGAAACAAATGAAAGTAATATTGGAAATGTTTGAAATGACATTTTATGATATCACATTACATCGAGGACAGCTGAATAATGAGCCATTAATTTCCAAATATTATTGTGAACATAAACTGAAAAATCGAATAACTAAATTAAATGAATATATAATTTAAAAAGACTAAATATATTTGTGAATACATAGCCAATATCATCAATAAATTCAAAGAACTGGCTTTCCAGTGGGGGAGTTTTAAAGAATTTCTGAGACATGGTGCTTTCATGATAATGAGTATTTTGGGTCACTCACACGTTGTTATTTGGAGAAACGCCACGAGGTACAGACTGATTAAAACATGTCTGAAGAATTCTCCATGACACCCCCATCCCCTCCTTTGACTGTTATTATTATGTTTTAGAAACTCTGCGGTGTCAACCTCTCGAAAACGTAACAAAGAAAGCACTTACAAAGCCTAACATCTC
>JAFVLL020036086.1:0-12526 GCA_021397915.2 Tor tambroides | reverse complement strand
TAAACCCATTATAATAAATGTCATATTTATCTACCTGTGCCCCTCAGCAGAAATATACAGAAATTGAATGAAGTTATCAAACACTAAATTCTAAACTAAATATAGATGAATCGTTAAAACTATAGAAGTTATTGATTTCCTCTTTTTTCTTTTGTTCTTGATGAACAGACATCACAGCAGCTGGTTATTAGGTTGTTTTGGCTGCTATTTCTTTAAGAGCTGCTGCTGCTGAACATGACGTGGATCTGACACGCATCGTATTTTCTCTCAACTCTCATCACCTTTTCTGACCCATTTCAGTCTCTACTAATGAGCTGATGAGTTGAATAGGGTGTGTTAGATGAGGGAGACAGTGCTGGGCTGCTCTGGGACAGTTTTGAAAACCATTTCAGAGACATCTTAATGTAACTCATATATAACATATTACATGCACACACAGTTTTAAGGCAGCTTTAATCGCCTTTTTGGTAAGTCCATGACTTAACTGATCACGACATTGCATGCACGTAGTTTCTTTCGCGATTTGATATGAAACGATACATGCTATGCACGAGCCGGCACCTTTGTGCGTGTATTGAAGAGCACGCGCTGCGAGCACAGTACAGTTTCCACGCTCATTTGACTCGCGCCTGAAGTGAAGTTGAAGCGCGCGTCTGAAACGTCTCCTGTTTGATGTGGTCGTAAAGACGTTCTGCGACTGAATAAATGCACTTATTGTCAAGAAACGAGACAGAATTAGCAGTTATGAGTGGGGTAGCCAACCCTAGGCCCCGCCCCTGCGTTAACGGCGTTAAATAATTTTAACATGTTAAAATGAAAAAAATAATCGCCTGTGTTAACGTGCTAATTTTGACAGCACTAATATATGTGTTTGTATATATATATATATATATATTGCATATTCAGAATGAATAGAATCTTCTGTTCAGGTCCTAAAATTAGGCAATCAGGATTTTATATCAAACTTTTGAGGCCACAAATGTCAGTAACTTTGTCTGATCTGTATCACTCCAGTGGCAACCTTGTGTGCCAAATGGTTAGGGTTTTTTTTTTTTTTTTTTTGGGCTGGCCTTTTTGAGGTCTTTTGTATGTGACGTGACAGGTTCTTCCTGTTCTATTGTCTTTTTATTTATTTACTATTTTTACCTCCATCATGTTCAGTGTGTTTGTTTATTTACTTAATAGGTAAATACTAGTCTATAGTAAGTAATAGCAGTTTGTGATTTGATTTTGTGAGTAATTTTGAACAGTTCCACCAAATAATGCTACAAATGAGCTGAATAATACATTTTTGCCGTAGAAGTAATAGTATATGGCTATAAGTAATTAAGTGAAAGAAATGAATGAATGGCTGAATGAATGTTTACTGAGGTAAGTCCATCAGTTTTGTTTTGATATTTTAAATCTGAATAACAGCTATAATTTCCACGTTAGTTATTAAGTTGTTATTACAGGAGAGGGGTAGAATTTGTGTGTGACAAGGCATCATACATTCCCTTTACTGTGATTTGTACTCCACACATAAGTGAAAATAAACTTAAGAGCTGACAGTTAGATGGTAGTTTTGTGTTTCTCTTACAAAAAGAAAAATAAGCATTAAATATTTTTTAGAATGTGCCTCCAGTAAGATATGTAAGTTGAAGGGATAGTTCACCACAATTTAAATCCTGTCATTATTTATTCACCTTCCCAACTTGTAGAATTTCCTTCTTCCATGAAATGTTAAATGACTGACAGCCTGTTACCATCCACTTTCACTTTTGTTTGTACAATGAGTGAATGGTGACAAAGGCTGTCATTCTGTCTAACATTGCCTTCAGTAAATGAAAGTCATACAGGTTTTGAACAACACAAGGGTGAGGGTGTTATCAGATCTTTTTAATAAAACTATTAATTAAAATACACAAAACATCAAAAATTATCTGTCACACAAAAAAAACTAAATTTTCTTTTCTCACTGACAAGTCAAATATGCCACAGAGTTCTGTCTGCTTACTTCACAGCTCTGTGTTTTGTGTCAGTTTGCTGTAAGCTCTCACGTGAGCTGCCCTGCATTGACAAATGTTTCCAAGCAACATAGTGCCTTTTTGTTACCTCTCTGTTAAGCAGCTATACAGAGGTTGTGAATATATGTAGGCCTCTCGTATGGATGTCCTTGCACATGTTACTGTACTCTCAGTGCAGTCTCAGTGTAGGTTACGTCAGTAGGGGCGTTAAACATAAAACATGCCAAATAAATACGCAGTTAATCCACTGTGATGTCCCCTAATGGGAGCAGCAGAAAGTGAGTGAGAGATTGTATGGATATTCTTTTTTCAGGTGGATTAGATGCTGCACATGCAGAGGAAGTTACCTAGAGAAAACAGGGTGTATTGCACACTTCTGAGCTAATGCTAACACAGGGCCTGAATTTCGTTTTTAAAGATGTTACAGCATGTTGGCAACCTGCTCAAGCATGTTAGCAACATGTTAAATCATGTTAGAAATGTGTTAAAAATGCTAGCAATGTGTTAAATCATATTAGCAAGGTGTTAAAATGTTAGCAACATGGTATGTTAACATCATGTCAAATCGTGTTAGCAATGTGTTAAAACATACTATCAACATTTTTTGTTGAGGTTATTCCCTGAGTAAAACTTTAAAACTGCAAGATTTTTAAAGTTATTTTCAGCTTGTCTTTGTCAAGATAACATAAAATTTTGCCATAAATTTTTTTTATCTATCTAGCCTAGTTGTGTCATTAATATTGTAGCAAGAGGATAGTTACACACCAGAGCATGTGAGCGGAGCGGAGCGTGCGAAATATAGACGGAGCGTGGAGCGGGTTTTTATCCAAAGGCCGGAGCGATCGCTCTGTCTCGCTCCAGTTCCGCTCCGATACCGCTCACACCACGAGACTAGGGCATGCACAAATTCACCCAGAATTCACCTGTGCCTTCAACAATTAACAAAACTGTCAGCCTACAATGCTGTGAGTTGTTTATAGGATGCTGGGATATAGGCTGCGTGGCGGACGCGTTGCGGAGCAGGTTTGCTGCGTGTTGATTTTCCTTTCCGCGCCTATGTTAACAGATTAGAACAGCCACACTGCCTGCGGAATACGCGCGTATCAGGTGCGGTCCAACCACACCGCAACCGCGGCCCCGCGACAGAATAGAAGTGAAGCGGATTTTTTCCGCAGCAGTCACGCAACAAACCCGCTCCACGTCCGCCACGCAGGCAGTGTGTCCCAGGCGTAAGGCTTCGGTTGAAAACGGCAGGTGTTAGGCATGCAGAGGAATTTTAAATTTGAGCGAGCGTGGAGCGATTTCACCGGAGCGGGATGAAACTGTTGGTGAGTGGGGAGCGGAATTGAGCGGAGCGGTCTGTGCTACTGAGCGGTTGGAGCGAACACCCACGTGAGCGGGGAGCGGAAATTCTCACCGCTCAGCTCCGCTCACATGCTCTGCATACAAGCAGTGGTGAACAGTAACCACAGGAAGTATTTTTACTTCAGTACTGTACTTGAGTACAAATTTCAAGTGTCTGTACTTTCCTGGAGTACGTTAATTTTGAGAAATTTTTACTTTTATTTCACTACATTCCAAATAACATTATTGTACCTTTTACTCCACTACATTTCATAAAAGCATGTTCATCGTAATTTTGAACTGAAGAAATCATCACTCGCTATGAGACGTGATAGCGGTGTCCGAATCGTGAACAAGCTGATTCTTTTCAATGAGCCTGTTAAATCAGTTCGCAAATCGCACTGAACGATTCATTTCGCAAATTGGATTGAGCGGATTGCAGCTGTTCTCGAGTCAACAACAAAAAGACTGCAACAAATAATTTCAAATCATATGATTGAGCAACAAATAATCCTTACCCATCATTTTGACTGAATGGACTGTAAATTTTCATTCATTTTATATTTTCAGAAATCAAGAAAATAACCTTACGTTTGGTATATTGTTTGGTATATTGCTTTTAATGCTTGATGGTTGAAGGGTGAGTAAAATAATGTCACCTCATTGTACCCAGTTTTTGAAAATGCTTATTGCGTTCATAGAGCGAACCTTTTGTTGATTGTTTAGTGTAAACGGAATTTACTCCCGTAATTTGGGCAAAGCATCATGGGGCATAGGAAAAAGGTGGATACACTATATGATGTTATTTTCATATATTTGCACAATTGAATTATCAGTAGTAATCAGCACATGACATGATTTTTTAGCAGGAGGATAGAGTATATAAAATTGCAAAATAAATATTCATCAATCAGTAATTTTGATTTTAGTACTTAAGCACAAACATTTATTACTTTTGTACTTTTACCTAAGTAAATTTGAAAAGGAGTACTTAATACTTTTACTGGAGTAATATTTTATTAGGGTATCTGTACTTTTACTCAAGTACTTGATTTGTGTACTTCATCCACTTCTGCATACAAGTGCTAAAACATAACAAATGGTAGCAATCACAGTAAAACAATAAAAGGCCCCAAGGACCATACATTACAGCACTTTTACCATAGATAAGAGGTGTTCCTAAACAACACAAAACTGATTGCAATATGATAACCAAGTACATAAGACTAACTGTTCGTTTATACTGTCGGTTTATAATTACCAAACAACATTAAAATAGATTGCAATCAGGTGTGCATATTTCGACTATTTTGTAATGGTTTTGAAATATGGTTAAAAAACAAACCATTTGAAAATTAAATGTAGGGAAAGCTCTATGGAGTCTTCTGTGAGTATGCAGTGTTCTTGGCAGTTCTTTTCTTTTTCTTTTTTTTTTTTTTTTTTCAATAAAGTAGGTTAGAGTATGCCATTCCTTTTACTGAGAACAGTACTGAGACAAACCCAGTACTGGTTCAGGTTTCCTTCAGTGTTGGGTGACTGGTGCCTGTTGTTACTATCTGTTTAGTGACCCAAAAAGACAGTAGGCAAAATGAGAAGCATGTGAAACATTTTAGTGGTGTTTGCAAAGACAACATCACTATTATTATCTCACATTTTAATATTATCTCACATTCTTATGGAAAATAGTTTTTAAATATCACTCTATGAACTGTAGCTGCGGCCTATCAACTATTTAGAATACACTAGCAACTGTGCAATGCTGGGAAGTTAGCCTAAACTTTTGTACAGAGAACTCAAAACATGTTATGGCCAGGGTTGTATGGAACAAGGTTGTTCCGTAACAGCCGTTGCTTAAAGTCCCTATTATCACATGACCTAGCAGTGTCAATAATGGCACTTTACTGCCATTCACAAATCCTCTCCTGTGGCAACTGTCTCTAGCACACACATGCCATATGCGGGAAAAAGCCATGCTCAGAATCGATTCTGAACATGTTTTTTTGTTTTGTTTGTTTGGGTGTGGGACGCTTCGGGTTCTAAAGCATTTGATTGGACAGAAAGTTTGATGAGAAGCTGAAGTGCAGGGTGATGTCATCAAAATCGTTGATCCATATTGGCAAAAGTAAGAGACTGCAAGTTTTGAATGCTTACATCTTGAAAATGCTAATTTTGTCATTGTTTTGGATTACACTAGCTCACAGATAACATTAAGGCTAACATATTCATACTAAAAGCCAAAAAACGTCCATTTGGATTTCACTAGGACTTTAATACATTGATACATATTATATAAAATTGATACATATTATATATTATATAAAATAATTTGGTTAATTACAGTGTCAATGAATGAAGAACACACACTTTATATATATATATATATATATATATATACTATATATAAATTGTGTGTTCTTCATTCATTGACACTGTAATTAACCAAATTAGTTTTTAATTAGCTCATATGTAAAGACTTATATAATGCTTTAACAACTTATTAACCATAAACAGTCACTTTAGACTAGGTCATGAAAAATAGGAAAATGTCATTGATTTAAGTGCTTTAAACAAGAGATTAACCGATAATCAATTTTACATATTTTTTCCCGATATTTAAGCTTTTTGCCATTATCGGATATATGTTTTATAATATTGGATTTACCAATATATGGCGCCACTCTGTGGATGCTTTGAGACTTGCGTGCAAGGCTGCCATTACGCACTGTATGTTGAAGAGAGATGAGTCAACAACGGTAGTGTGGATTTGAGGGCCTGTTAGCAGATTCCTATTCTTATTAGTGATATAAAGTTAGGAGTTTTGTTTTTGAATTTAACCCTTTCAGTGGTGAGTTTAAAATATTCTAGCGGTCCACCCAGAGTGAGGTTTTTTTAAGGCGACCGTTATTTTAGAACGTTTGCCCTGAATGTTTTCCATGGCGACACGTCATGATTGTCACGTGACACACTGTGGCCACAAAAACATTGTAGGACAGATGGATCGCATTTATTTCGTTTTTTCCTTTTTTATTTAATATATTCACAAACTTGTTTACCATGTCATGGACAATCTGATATTCCAATTCACAAATATGTGTAAATGAGTGTGTTTTGTGTTTTATAAACACCTTTATAAATTATCTTGATGTGATCTGTAACGTGAGATGGGCGCCGCCATGTTTGTTCGCGCCGCAGTTCAGAGAGTCCTGTCAGTCGGATTTACAGCATGTGAATTCATCAGTTTCTCCCGAAATACATGAAAGTAAGTGGCCGGTGAGCTGGGTGAAGAATAGAGTGAACTTTATAGTTACTTACACTATGTGTATCTGATATGAATAAAACACATCGGCAAATTAAATTTGAATGGATTGTTATATGGATGAGAATACTATTGATACTATTGGTTATTGAATGGATGAGAATGCTTTTTGTACACAAAGAAAATAAAAATAACATTTATTCAACAATTCGTCTCCTCTCTGTCTCTCTGTGTCAGTTTAGCTCCATTTTGGAGAGCATCCGATGGACGCAAAGTGAGTTTTCTTTGCGTACAAAAAGTATTCTCGTCGCTTCATAAAATTCAGATTGAACCACTGATGGCAGATGGACTATTTTGACGATGTTTTTTTTTTTTTATACTTTTCTGTGCCTTGACAGTGTAATTTACTTGGCAGTCAATGGGGCAGTCACAAGCCTCCCGGTTTTCATCCAAAATATCTTAAATTGTTTTCTGAGGACGAACGAAGCTTTTACGGGTTTGGAACGACAAGGGGGTAAGTGATTAATGACAAAATTTGCATTTTTGGGTGGAGTATCCCTTTAAGCACACTGCAACATCTAGACTAGTCCATCTTCAGCAAAGTTACATATTCAAAAAACAAACTATTTACAAAGTAGGTAAGTGTATGAAGCCTAGTGTTTTACTGTTCACATTTTAAAAGTCGTGTAGTGTATTCCAGCCTTTAGTTACTTTTGTCCTGGACAGATGCGACAGGTTTCTGTTGGTTCCTTCTTTGAGTGGAAGTCATGCCTCTTTCATCTTTGGGCATAAACTGTAGTTATGTTTTGATTTTGTCATCTTAAAGCTGTTGAAATAAGTTATTAATCATTTTATTAAGATCAACTTAAAGTGATGACCATCAGTTAATATTTAAAGTCTGTTTATGAAGTATTTACATAGACGTTCAATGTGGAAGAGCTTAACACTGAGAGAGCACACTGAGCTTAATGGGAGCAGCAACAATTTGTAATAAATTTCATGTAATATTTATTAAAATGACAAGATTTTTCTAAAATAATCTATGTCATGTATTAAGTGCACACATTTTAATATGAACAACTATTATTAACAATGTCTATGAAATTATACTTTTTCTTATTGATATCACACTGAAGCTGTGTGATTTTCATAGTAGTGCACCCTTTAAGCTCACTTTAAAATAATATGAAATCTTTAAAAATTACAGCAGTGTAAAACCACAGACCAGCAATAAACTGTCAATTTATAATAGTATGGATTTAAAAGTACAAGCCAGTAATGCCTGTGAAGTAATATATTAGCGCAGCACACAATCTTATACAGCTAGTCAGCTAACTGTGTTCTGTAGCATCTGTGCTATGTTTTGTATCTTTTGGATCTAACTGTAATTATTTCCCACATCCAAGTTCCAGGTTATAATATGCAAAAGTCTAAACATTAATCTCTTAATTTTACAGTAAGTAGTGAAACTTACCCAAAATAAAGACTTGAACATCTAAAAAATGCACAATTAAAGGGTTCCTCTTTTGGTGAAAGCTTTTAGACAGCTTTCAACATGGCTGACAGTGTGAACATATGGAGACCCATATCTCAGTGTGCAATTATCTGATTGACTTGAAATTACAGGAGGTATATAGTAACAAACACATCAATTGGTTAAGACATCAAGTAGGAAAATAAATTATTTTTTCTTTTTATAATCTGAGCTCAAAAATGAAAGTGTGCTTAATGGGTACGTGAGCTTAATAGATACGTTTACCCTACATATTCATTATGTTTTTTCTGAACCTGTTGTCTTCATTATTTTGGTTTTGACTTAATTAAAACTTTACATTTGCTTTTAGTGTTTAGGTTAAAAATAATTTCTGTTCATCTCTACTTACCACTCACACAGTGTCTCAACTGTTAGGGAAACTTATCATATCATTCATAATTATTAGCTGTTTTTAATAAATATAACTAAACCAGGATAATTTCACATAAACACTGCTTTTTATTAAGTTTTATTTTACAGTTTTAATGGTCATGAAGAAAGATTTCTTTATTAAATGTCATACCTACTCAGGCAGTATTTGATTCAGATGGAGAAAACCCCCGGCAGGAACTGGTCCTAAAGGGACAAAATTCATTAGACCTCCCCCATAGGGCCTGTTATAAAAGTTAGCCAATAGGAAGATTGATCTGTCTAAGATTGTGTGCGAGCGTTTGGCATCTAACCAACCTAATTCCTCAGGCTGACATGTTTTGCTCTGCACAATCTAGTCTTTGTGCTGTGTATTGCATTCATTTAGTTCTCACAGTTTTGGTGGCAAACTACACAGTCGCACTAGAAATTTGATTAGCTCGGAGACCAACATTAAAAGAAATCCACCTTAAATTCTGTGCCTTTTTGTTTTGTGATTTTGTAATACATTTTTCAACAACTTAACAATCAGTTGTCAAAGTTTTATTTCTGGCCAAGCTGATCTAAAAAAAAAAAAAAATCAAAAAGAATTTCACCACAGATTAGCTGGACGTGTTAAGTACATTTGAAAAAGGTGTCAGTGCAACATAAAAGGGTAGTGACACAAATGGGCAGTGTTGGGCAGTAACTAGTTACTAGTAACTAAGTTACTGTAATAATATTACTTTTTGCAGTAACTAGTAGTGTAACTAATTACTAATAAGATTTCAGTAATAATATTACAGTTACCATCCATAAAACAGCTTAGTTACTTAGTTACTTTTGATGCCTCAACCCCGCTGATTTAAAATCCAACAATCAAATAATTCTTAGATTTATTTTCAAAATTTTCACGACATGTGATGTCCCCAGTGCAGCAGGCAAGCTTGGAATATGGAAAAGCTTACATTCAGCAAATATTGCACTATATTGATTTTGTCAGGAAAAAAGATGATCTGAACACTGTTGTGTAAGTTGTGGCTTTACTTTACTCTGACATTACATCCCTTTGATCAGCATGTAGTACATTATATTACTATAATTAAAAATATTTTTGGAAAATTAAACAGTTTCTTACAAACTTATGTGATTTGATAAAATGCATAATGAAATATAATCATATATGGGTAATAGAGAAATTACAATTAGCTTCAAGCTACACATGACAATTAATGAGATTAATACAACACGTCTACTTGAATGTCACTTTCAATCATTGAGTGATCTTCTGACTGCGATCCAATGTTGATTTTGGTCAAATGATGAAGCAGAAATATGTTCTTAGTAACATTCTAGAAGAATTTTATGTGGAAGATACACAGTTACAACTTCTGTGGGACGTGAAGAAAAAGTAATGTAACTAGTAGTGTAACTAATTACTGTTGCCAGAAAGTAACAAGTAAAGTAACAATATTACTTTTGAAAGGAGTAACTAGTAATGAGTAATATATTGCATTCTTTGAGTAACTAGCCCAACACTGCAAATGGGTGAACTAAAACACAAAAACTACAATAACAAAATCATAATGTCCGTAATGTCAGTTGACGTGTATGTTTTACAAGCAAATGTATGAATGGCCAAGTTTAAAAGAAATCAAACTGAAGCAGGGAGATGGTAAACTGATTAGGCAGCAGGCCAGAGTAGTAAAAACACAGTGGTGCGCATAAACCACGCCCCACTCACATCAACCCACCCTCAAAGAAAACACACACAGACACAAAAGCAAATTTAATTGGACCTGTTGTAGTCTACAAAATGTAGTTGTTTCATTTAATCTTCATAAAGATTTTTGAAGATTTTAGACATAAGACTTTTTAAATTGTGTGTGTGTGTATATACAGTATATACATATATTAGGGGTGGAACGGTATACAGAAGTCATGGTTCGGTACGTACCTCAGTTCGGGGGTCACGGTTCGATACGATTTCGGTACAACAGGGAAAAAAAAATCTACTATGCTCGGTTTCTTTTCATTTATTTTGAACAGACAGTAGTCCAAATTACATTTTTTTTTCCACCTAGATGTGAAAATACTAAATATTATTACATTGTTATATATATATAAAATTTGCAGTACATATATACATACAAGGAATAAATTCTTGAAATATATTTGATTTAGTTTACAGATAAACAAGGGGAAAAAAACAGTGCAACATGTAATATAGCCTATATATGCTGAGTTTCAGTTTATAAAGTGATGCATTATTAAGACAATAAGTGTTTAATAACTGTCACCATCCTGTATATGGGATGCCTAAGTTTACTTCACTATATTACAATTAAATCCTAATGTAATCATGACTAATTATATATCATTGGAAAGGTCTAAGACTCCTAAATAGATATTTTACCATTTTTTGTTGTTACAAATTATGTAGTAACAGTAATAGATTCATTTATGACAAGAGTGCACCAAGAGTCTATGATAAATCTACATCATAACAGGAGTTCTGACCTTTGTCACAAAAAGTCTTTATTTCCTTGCCTTTTTCCCTATCACATGTTTTAGCAATCATCATAAGTTATATACCATTTGAAAGCTCAAAATTCATCCTGTGAAAACCATTTTGAAATCAGACATTGCGTTACCATAGAAATGGTACTTCAAAATGTTTTAGCGGTCTCCTCCCCCTTAGCGGGGGGTGTCATATTACAAAATGTATTATGGTCTTTTAGAATCAAAACTTTTTATAATCTTGACAAAATACATATCGTTGGAAAGGTCTGAGTCTCAAGATTCCATATTTGGTGGTTATGTTGTTGTAGATGTAATATTGAGAGAGAAATTGATAGATTTGTGACAGAAATGCACCAAAAAAAATAAAAAATTCAATGACGTTTGGATGGCACCCGATGGCTGTTTTTGGTATAATGCCTAAACAAAATTGCATATGAACCTCAGTTTTTTTTGTATCAACTTAAAATTTGGAATACGACTTATGTAGACATATGGCTTTAATTTTATAGCAATTTGGGATTTTTAACTATCTTTTTTTAAATATTTATTTTACATAAAATAAAATAAAAAATAGTATAATACATTTTCTTTACAGTAAATTTAAACTTCTATAACTTTTTAATACTTTAATTTTATTAAATGATTTCACTTCTATAATAATCTGCTAATTGTCTTCTTTAAAAACAGACCAACCTTACGTCTGTATTCAAAAGCGTTCATGAATTATAATAATTTAAGTTTTCGTGAATTTTAAGAAATGGGGATGACAGTTAAGGGGTTAAAGTTGATTCTGCTGGTATAAGGAAACAGTTGAAGTGATCCCGCCGGAGCGCACACACATACAAAACATATCAGTTCCAGCATTGTTAACTTGACAGCACAGTTGGTACTTTATCAAAATAAAATACAGTGAACCAAACATCAGCGCGCCTGCCTCTGTGTAACTGTTGGAACGCGACTGAAGTACAAAGCCTATAATTTACATAATAAATAACAGTTTAGCATTCAGATACGTTACATCGCAAACATGGAAAGATTATGGAATATTTGGATTTGTGCCAAATGAGAGAGGTAGGATACACGAGCACAAAGCTCCATTTCGCAAGCAGTCGAGTGCACAAGCCTTTAAATTACACTCCTTTGGCAGTCTGAGAGACGTGTTCAGAATCAGCACATGGTCACTGTCTGGGGGCTTTGTTTGCAAGTGTGCAACTCATGGCATTCGCTGTTCTTTTGCTGGCAGTTATCAAACAGCGTTGCATTACTGCAGGTGCCCCCTTCTGGACTGGGGGTGAATTGCCTGTATTCATTGTAAGGCCTAATGCACCGAACCGAGATGTCCGTACCGTGACGGTTCAGTACGAATACATATATCGTTCCACCCCTAAAATATATATGTGTATATATATATATATATATATATATATATATATATATATTAGGGGTGTAACGATACGCGTATCGTGTATCGAACGATTCAAGTGATGATTTGGCAAGTTCCAAATCATCCTTATC
>JAFVLL020036085.1:0-41741 GCA_021397915.2 Tor tambroides | reverse complement strand
CAATTACTACACGGATTTCGCACTTGAATTCACCCAAAGTGCTGAACTGTTCTGTTTTGTTTTGTTTTTTTGGATTTTTGCTTATTTTGTCTTCTCTTGTTCCATATTTTTCAAACAAGTTTTTTTTTCATGGACATTGTGGAATAAATCTTCCCTTTGTGAACAGTTTTTCCTCTGACTAATTTTGTGACCTAATATTGTAATAGGTGGTTTATAATTTTGCTATCCTGGGTTAATTTAATTTTGTCAGGATCAATCCTGGCTGGCGCCCTAAAACAATTTCTTTGAGTGACTTTATTTATGCTAGGGCGGCCACCACCGTTACAGCGGCTTAATGAAGATCAAAAATAAGTACTGTGTACATGCAAGCAGAGGAGCCCAAAATATGAGCTGAATAGCATGATAAACGTTTTCTCCCCCATATAAAACACGCTAAACATAAAATTTTAATAAAATTTAACATAAAAAACTGTGATAAAAAGACCAAATTCTATATTTTATTAAAAATAGTCTATACACTATGTACAGAAAAGAGTTTTTTTATAATGTTTTGTCTACAGGGGTGAAAACATGTGGAACTGCATGTTCCGTTCTGGCCTCATCTGCTTTTGTGTATGTAATATAAACTGTAAACAGATTTGGTATTTTTAAATCACCGTCTTTGCTCATTAGCCCACCTTAACCATTTTCTATTGGGGAGAAAAAGCTTAATGTGCAGCATGTTGTATTCATATTCTGGGCTATTCTGCTTTATTAATAGTAATATTATTAATAACCTAAATACATAAAATCAGCGCTTAATTCAAGGCACGATTTTGGGACATTAAACATTTTAGAATGTCTCAAAATCGTGCCTTGAATTAAGCGCTGATTTGATCTCTTTATACTTAATACTTATAGTCCAAATTCAAAATAAAACTGTATAAACCGCTCCATTGTGAACATACAAGCTGTATGAACCACTGCAAGCTGTAAAGTAAACAGGAAGTGTTTGTCCAAACTCAACTGGTTTTGCGTGTTTTCCACCACCATGTCCCTTTAGGAGCTATATATTGTCTTTTAAAATATAATATATAAGCTATATATTGTCTTTACATGGTCCCACATAGCACATGTACAAGATATCTGTTAGAAATCATTTCATCTGGAAAGAATCTGCTGTGTACAAACTTCTAATAAACCTCTTTAAGATGTCAGTTTTACATGCACTCTAAATCATAAACATCTTAAAGACATTTTCTAAATGTCTATTTTACGTCTAACGGTAAACGTCCTAGAGACATATTGCTGATGAGCAAATAGGTCTTCCAGATGTTAACACACACATCAAATAGACTTTTCTGAGATGAGGGATAAGGCAACTAAATTTAATAATTTTGACCAAATTACCGCTTTTAACTGTAGAAAATTTAAATATTTTTTCTTCTAAAATGACTAACCATCTACAGTAAAGAATATAATTATTCCCTACCACTTTTCCTCTAAATGATGCATTTCTAACAGAAGATCTTTTTTTCCCACAATATTACTTGGGCACTTTGATTAGAAATGTTGAATTTATGTTATCATTACGACATAAAGAGGACAGCTATATATATTCTAGTAAAAATATCTAATTATTCCTAAAACAAGATCAATTTATTTCTTTGGTAATTGCATTAGACAAAAATTTAGTTTGTATCCATGCAGATTATTACATTGTCCAGATGAAATGAAAAAAAAAAATCAAATAAATGGCCTAAAGACATCCTTGTGCTGTTGGGGTTTTTATAACGTGTGTGTTCAAAGCAAAGAGGACCATACTTTCTTCTGGCACTTGGGGCACATCCATATGCCCCTGGTGGCAGTTTTGAGAGGTGGATGCAGGCAGTCGGGATGGTAGGCGCGGGTACAAGTGTGGCACGGATGAAGATCTCCTTCCTGTTTACACACTGCACAGTGATCATCATGCTGCAGCTCCTCCTGCGTCACACACACATTTACAAAAACACACCACACAACAGTCTGTCAGCAATTCTTCATATATGTTTAAATAATATTTGAAGTGTATAACATTCACAAGTCAAAACAAGCTGTA
Source organism: Tor tambroides (assembly GCA_021397915.2). NCBI lineage: Eukaryota > Metazoa > Chordata > Actinopteri > Cypriniformes > Cyprinidae > Tor > Tor tambroides. The sequence continues at coordinate 39,664 of JAFVLL020036085.1, read as the reverse complement.
AAAATTTAGTTAACACTTTATTTTAAGGTGTCCTTGTTATAAATGTTACATGTACTTACTATTATAATAACAATAAATTATGCATAATTACATGCAAGTAACCCTAACACAAACCCTAATCCTCACCCTAACCATATAATAAGTGCAAGCAGTTAATTAATATTACTCTGTATGTAAATGTATAATTACACTGTAACAAGGACACCTTAAAATAAAGTGTGACAAATTTAAATAATTAACATTTTAAATATTCTGAGCCCCCTTTGAGATTTCTCTATGGAGTTCATTATTTTAGAACACATCACAGTACTATTTCCACAGCGATGCATCAGACTGGTCACATGAAACTCTACAGACACAATAGTGCTATTTGACTAATATACTGGTTTTGATTATTTATTTTTTCTTTTATTATAATGACCATGTTAGTTGATCGGTAAGTTATAATGGGCTATGGGTGTCACAGTGTTTGTTTACGATAGAACACAGTCAGAAAGTTTGAAAGGTTTTTAATTTTGATTTTTGCCAGTTCAAAAAACATTTGGTCAAAAACAGCTTTTTTGACCAAGGCTGTAAAGTACTTCAACTGTAATTTACTTAAATTGTATTTCAATTTTACTTAATTTTTTTAAGTACTTTATGCCGATAACTGAATATTGTCATTTTACTCATATGGAAAAGTACCGTAACTGTACATTTTTGTGTGTGTGTGTGTGTGTGTGTGTTCCACAAAAGAAAGAAAGTCATACAGGTTTGGAACAGCGAGGGTAATTAAATGACAGAATTAAATTTTTCTGATTTCTGTATATTTGTATTTTTGTATATTTAAAATAGGCCAAAACAAATCTCAAAAACTATGTATATTCTTGCCACATGAGATTCACAAGCACAGAGTGATGTTAAAGTCGTACCTTCCAGCAGAGCTCCTCAGAGTCTAGCGTGTGAGTAAAAGCATACAGTAGGTTAGTAGCCGTCACACTGACAAAACTGAGTTATTAGAGTTAAACAGCAATGTTGGCGTGTATTCAGCAGGTTAAAGCAGTTAGCATTTGGCTTTATTAGTCAACCTTTCACGTCAAAGTCACTGGTTAAAGAACTATTAAAACATGAGCACTTATGACGAATGTGCAAGTTTAATTTATTCTCTTCAAACATGTTTCTGTGCATTTCATGCATCATTTTTTCAGCTCAACCCCAACACCATTATGTTGACAGAAGTAGAAATCTATTTTACCTCTCGCCGACAGGAACATCGCACTGTTCAGGTAATTGGAGGCAAGTCGTTTGCGCTGAAAAGCAAATACAATATGTTTACAAATGAACATAGCCATAAAATTATTTAAAGAAACTATGACTGGCAGACAGACCTCTGGTTCAAACAGTCCGCTGTACGCAGGGTTAGCTGTGCTTCGCCTTTTTCTCTCCTGCCGTTTACTTTGGATCTCTGACAGAAATGAAAACACCATCTGTGATGGAACTTTAAACCCCAACATCTCACACTGAATCCTTTTCTTAGTTTATGTTTGTTAATTTGTTAAATTGTTTCATTCAAAGTTAAGCAGAAATCAGAATAATTGTCTCCTTTCAGTGTTAATTTACATGTAATTGGTCACAACACACAGGATGTGGAATTGGAATTTGAAATGAAATTAATTTCAAACAATTCAACACAGTCATGTACCAACCCGAATGAGTTCATTTATTCGCTAAAACGTATAATGCATTTTTTGAACTGACTAGACATATTTCTCCAAGATCAATACTATCAAAACAATTAACAATCATCAAAAAGATTTTTAACAAACAGAACCACAAAATGACCATCACATTAATAATAAATATTGACATCAAAAATTCAGTCTATAGTCGGCACCGGTAGCCTTGTGAGCAGCACGCCAACATATAGAGTCGTTTGCGCTACAGGCGTCCCGAGTTCGAATTACGGCTAAAGGAGATTTCCAGATCCTGCCCACTTCGCTTCCTGTCACTTCTACACTGTCCTATACTAATAAAGTAAAAAAAAATGCCAAAATAAATCTTAATAATAATAATTAAAAAAATCAGTCTATTGATGATATATTGATATTTGGCTCTATTTGAATGGTGATTTCAAATTTGGAAAATTAGATATTCTTCTTACCTACATTCAAGTGTTATAAAAAAAAAAAAAAGAATGCTTGAAGCTAATATAAAACAGATTTAAAATAAAACAGGCTTTGTTATTAATTTATTATATATTGCATATATTGCATGTTCAGATATTCATACAAACAAAATATTTTGGGGGCCATGAAATTTTAGTGAAAATCGTCAAAAATGCTGGCGGTGGCTGGCAACATTTTTTTTTTAAATGCTGGCAGGGAAAGTTAATATGTCCAATATTTAATGGAAATAGCTTATAGGTGTATGTGTAATTCATTATAAACTACTTTGAATTCCATTTTAATGATACTAAATTTAATTCATATTATAATTACAATTCAGCATCTTGTTTGATACCTCAGTTCAAATTCAGAAACTGAAGTGGCATTCATGTGGCACTTCTCGTACAGTCTGCAACCCTCTTTATGCTTTGTTTTGCTAATATTGGAGGCTCCTGATTGGAGGACATAATTTATGAATCATGACCTGCCAAACTGGCAGTTGATAAGTGTGTTCCCACCATGGCTGATTTCCCCCCGGATCTAGCAGGTTGCCGACTGGTAATTTTAAACCCTGAATGCAACTCACCTTCCAAGTGTTCTGTAGTGACCAGGCCCAGTGCGACCATGAAGGCAATTTTCTGTAGGACAGAAGGTTAATAAAGTGAATGCATTAAACATTGAAATACCTTTAATGTTAACTTAACTCTGAAAACACGTCCAAACACCGACAACAGTTATTTGGCCTAAATGCCACTTCTCAGTTACTCAAGGTACCAAATTTCTGATCAGTTTTTGAGAACCAGTCACTCAATCTGACAAAAGATTTTGAGGATAATGGCAAATCCTGAATTCAAGTTTTGTTTGAGCCATTAGTAATAAGATATACTCAATTATTTGTGACCCTGGACCAGAAAACCAGTCTTAAGTCGCTGGGGTATATTTGTAGCAATAGCCAAAAATACATTGTGTGGGTCAAAATTATTGATTTTTCTTTAATGCCAAAAACCATTAGGACATTAAGTAAAAATTATGTTCCATGAAGGTATTTTGTAAATTTCCTACTGTAAATATATCAAAACTTAATTTTCGATTAGTAATATGCATTGCTAAGAACTTCATTTCGACAAATTTAAAGGTGATTTTCTCAATAATTAGATTTTTTTGCACCCTCAGATTCCAGATTTTCAAATAGTTGTATCTCGGCCAAATATTGTCCTATCTTAACAAACCATACACCAATGGAAAGCTTATTCTTAAAAGCTTTATTCAGCTTTCAGATGATTCATAAATTCATCAATTTTGAATGACTGGTTTTGTGGTCCAGGGTCACATATATTCCACATGCATTAACTGCATTAACCCTACATCGATGTTATTTCCCTGCCTATGACCCAAGACCCAAGGGATAGGCTCCAGCATCCCCAAATTCCAAGATACGAAAGATATGGATGAACTGTAATTCAGGGTCACACTTTAAGGTCTAATTCTCACTATTAACAAACCATTAACTATGACGTTTGCCTCGATAAACTCCTAATTTGATGCTTATTAATAGTTAGTAAGGTAGTTGTTAAGTTTAGGTGTTGGGTAGGATTAGGGATGTAGAATATGGTCATGTAGAATATGGTCATGCAGAATATGTGCTTCATGAATACTAATAAACAGCCAATATGTTAATATTAGGCATGCTAATAAGCAACTAGTTAATAGTGAGAATTGATCCCTGTACTAAAGTGTTACCTAATTCAGTGTTGTAGTACTCAAGTCCAGACAACACCAAACTCAGATTCAAGTCCTCCACAAGTTCAAGTACTACAACACTGCTGTAATTAGTCATTCCCATGTCAATCAGATGGTCTCTTCCTGTCAAAGTGCACTGGTCATGTCAACAATGTTTCTAATAGCCAAGACTAGTTGTGAGTGTACCTCTGGATCCTCCTCCTTTTTGGCTGGGGTTGAGGGGTCAGGGCTTGGCTTCTTCACAGGACTGTTAGTTTGTGAGGCCGGAGAACTCTTGGAGTTGCTGGGAATCTGGGGCTGAATGATTATAACCTGGATACACACATTAAGGGCCAGTTTTACTAACAGCCTGCGCCAGCGCAAACCGCCTTTTGGCGTTAAAATTGTACTGTCAGGTTTTACTAAAGACGTGCAGTGATGAATTAGCGCTGAAAAGGCATGGACACAGTTATTTTTGCGCCTGAACTTATTGAATATGCATCTGAGTTTCCCTTTCAGACGCAGAATTTATAGGAGAGTATTCATATGAATCAAGCAACGCTTTTACTAACATTTCAGCTCGTCAAATTACTAGCATTTGCACCATTATTTAACGCCCAAAAAAAGCATGTCTTAAACTATTTTGCACTTGAAATGGCTGCAGTTATTGTTGCTAGGAGGAGGTGGTAGAAGGGAGAGGATTTTTTCCACATGTATTAATTTATTTGTAATGCCAGAAGAACAAATTGTCCGAACATATCGTTTGCCAAGCCATGTTATTTTTAATTTGCTTCAGGAAATAAAAAATGACTTGGAACCCTCAACTAGGAGTCTCGTAATACCAGCTCTATCAAAACTTCTTGCAACCCTTAATTTTTTGGCCTCCAGTTCTTCTTAACTTTCTTTATTCTTTATTTGAGACTACGCTCATTTGTGCTGCGCTTGGTATATTGCATTGGTCGATATGTAAATGATATGTTGTGTCTATGTTCTTTAATTTGCACGTTGTTAGTAAATCAACCACAGAAATTTCCACGCCCATCGGCGCTGTTTTGGAATTGCACTCTCGCGCCAATTTGCACTGTTTAGTAAAACTGGCCCTAAAAATCTTACAGATAATGTGCATCTAATTAGCATTTGCCACAGCGTGACACTAACGGGATCATGCAAGTTGAAAACTAATTCAGCATGCTGAGCAGCATGTTTATTAGGTAAGTAGGTGATAAAAGATCTTCTGACCTTGCTGTCAGGGCTGAAAATCAACGGTTGCACCTTAATGGCCTCGGTTACTCCTGACACCCCATGGGCTGCAGGCGAGGCTGCTGAGATGATGGCGTAAGCCACCCCTGGACTTGCGGAGGCTGTGGACGTGCTCGGCGCAGACGAGGGCAAAGAGGAAGTCTCTTCCTGCCCGTTGTACAGTCTCTCATGACTGAAGGTGCTGTTGGCAGTTGGCAAAGATGCGCCTTGGCTCTTTGGGCTGACCACAGCCATGCTCTGCGGCACGGCCAGCGTTTGACCGGACAGCTGCTCTCGGCATGGGCTGTGGGGAAGGCTGTCTGGAATGAGAGTCTTTGGCCTGACCTAAAAAGATACAGAACACAAAGTTTATTCCCCTAAGCAGCAGATGGTTCTTGGCTTTGGCTTCAAATATTTTGATCTCTTAAACAAAATTGTTCAATCTTTCAGGTCAAGTTTCTGTCAGCTTTTGATTGACATTTGCTTAGTTGCAGGTTATTTTGGATGAAGTTTGGCTTGTTTATGACCTCTTTAAATAAATCTCAGATGTTTATGTCATAAATGAATAGTTTGTGTATAAAACTCTATGTGAGCACAAAGTTTTCTGGTTATTTTCACTTGTGTAATTTCAAATGCATTTTTCCATTACTATACAAAGCTGATGATGAAGGCATTTTACCCCTCCAATCGTCATTTATAGAGCAAGTGCCACCCATTAAGATGTAGATTAATTTTTTCTTCAGTAGAATGGTCAAGTAGTATGATTTTTGGTGATTCATGTTCAATTGAGAGTCAAAAAAGCATATACAGGCAACACAAAATTAATACCTATGGCTCCTGACAATATATTGAGCTCTCATGAAGAGAAACAATCAGTCTGTGGAAGAAAATCATTTGCGAAATAAGCCAACATATGTCTGTATATGATCCAAGAATGTTTTTGCCAACTTATTCAGTTATTCCAGAAGTACACTCAACTGAAGGAAACATTGGGGACCAAAGAACTGATGAGCAGTTATACAAGCATCCGTGAACCGAGCACTTGAATAAAGGGGCGATATGAACGTTTTTATAGTGTCTCATGGTTTATGTAAAAAGGTGAATTGATTAAAACCAGTTTACTCACTTTATATGCTTTAGATATGTAAAACATCTGCGTTTCACATCATTATTGGGTGCTTTAATAACATAATTGTGTATACGTGACTTAATTACATGATTACATGAACAAGCTGGTGAAGCGGTTATTTAAACCAGTTCATTAGAATGAACTGTCCAAAAGAACCATGTGTGCAACAAAAAAAACTTTCCTGTTTGTCTGAAGCTATGGATTGCAGGTAATAAAGTTGAAAATAATGTTCAATTTCTAGCATAGACAATCATTTCACTTCATAAGACCTCAATATAATGTCAGGAACCACGGGTATTCATTTTGTTTTGGCAGTATATTCTTTTTTGATTCTCAAAATGATGGTAGCCATGAACTTGCATTTCATGAATCACCAAAAACCAAGGTTTCAATCTTCTATACTGTCCTACTGAAGAAAATAAGTTACCTGAAGGTGAGTAAATTAACAAATTTTAATTACTGGGTGAACTATTCCTTTAAGGCATAGACTACCATAATTTTTTTCTCTCTTTTAGCTGCTCTTGTGAGGGTTTGCTACAGCGGATTATCTACACTTGACGCTTGCTGTGTCTTTGACATGTTTTAAAAGTGCCTGCTATGAAAATTATTTGTAAATAATAAGGTTTCATGAATACAGGTTTGAGTTTTTCTAATGTTGTGTATTACCTGAGGTAGCACACTGGGTGAGTGCCCTGCCAGCCGCTGCAGAGAGCTGATGTGAGGCACCTTTATCGGGATCGCGGTGAGGGCTCCCAACATCTGTCAGACAGAAACCAAACATATGATAAGACAGGAATAGCAATCATTTCAGATGTTAGGAGGACAGAATGATGAAAAAATATCCATAATTATGTAGTTACTTCATCTACTGCTCATGCTAAACAGCCGAACAGGACAGAACAGCCAGATTCATTTCCACGAAGTGGTTCTTCTAATTGTGCTTTTCAGCGAATTGAAACAAAAACTGGTACCAAAAATGCTCTTGGGATTGACTCATTTCATGGCTCATTTTGAGTCAGTCATTAAGTGGTGATTCAGGTGATGACTTTTGTTTTAGTGAGGTAGTTTAACTCATTTATTGGCCAGAATAAATCAGTGGATCAGAGGGTTGGAAGATTGATCTGGGCAGTTATTTCTTTATACTAATTTGTACAAGTTTGACTGATTCATTAATCCTCTGAAACATGATCACACTGGTGTCATTTGAAAATTCAAATCTGCATATGAAACTACATTAGAAACGGTCAACCATACAATATCTTCTCTTTTTTTGATACAAACATTCAAATTATCACAAAGTAACTAGCATAACAATCATATAATCACAGATTATTTACTAGCATAAGTTTATAGATATCTGATGCTGATGTCTACAGTAGTAGTCAAAAATAGTGTAAATCGCCCTTTGATAGTAATTTGATGTTTCAAATAAAGACTGTATTAGTCTGAAATCGCATACTGTAAGAGAAGGTCATTTTTTGAACAAGTTCTTACTTTGCAACTTTTAAAAAAGTATGTTCTCTATATAGTATGCACTATAGTAAAAATGTGTATACTACATTTGGCATATTCTTACTCTCATGGAACCTAAAAAGTACATTTTAAAATGTTTATTAGAATATATTTAAAAACAAGAATATCAGATGTTTTCTAATTCAGTTAAGAAGTTTTAACTTAACATTTTAAAATGTTCGCAGTAATTATTTCATTTCAATTTTAAGCAGTGCAGCTGGAAACTTGTTGACTGATAAATAAAGACATGAGAAGTTTCACTTCATTTTCAAATTTATTTTAACAATTTATTCATTTAGTTTTGTACTTTAATGTTTTATCAAGACCTTGAGTGCCACATTGCTTAAATAAGGACTAATAAGGGCTCTTGTGGAGATTTAACCCCTCAGCCATATGCAATAGTATTATAAATACGCTCCAAGTATTAAATTTGCTTCTAAAGCTTTAGTTCGCTGTAATGTCATCCATGATTTTGCACTTCATGTCCTGCTGTCACAGGGGTCTTATATAACCAGAAGAATACAAGACAAGAGTTTGAGACGTACTGCTTTAAAATCCCTCTCAGTCACTCATCTCAGTCTATTGTGTAGTAGCGAACCGACATGAGGAGGTGGGGCAGCCTGCGGCCTGTTCCCATGACAACGGTCCGGATGAAATGTCTTGCTCCGTCAGGGCTGTGATTTTAGTAATTGCTGAATCCCAGCAGAGAGAGAGAGCGAGACGGCAGTAACCTTGAGCTGCGGCATTCAGCTTGTATTTTGTGAAAGTACTGAATTAAACAGCAGGCCTGCAGTGAATTACCCATCAGCCCCTGCAGCTGCCATAAGAACGAAATGTCAGGTGAACGCTAATAATTCTGCTCTTTCCTGGAACGTCACGGACCGTTTGAGGATTCAGAGGCCTGATTAGACCTGTGTAGGAGCGAAATGAATGTAAAAGACTTCTCACACAATGATAGACTGAAACATTTCCAGCAGGAGTTTATGAACAGTTAGAAGCTATAAAGCTTATTCTAGCCTGGAGCCCCATTATACTTTGAAACGGTAAACTGAAGCACCTATTTTTAGCTGTTTATCAGAACATTTAAAATGCAATAGTCTATTTTTGTGGTCCATAAAAGAAATAAAAGTCATTTAGGATTGGAATGGCACAACTGTGAGTTGTCGTAGATCTTATGGCTGTTTAAACAACCACTGTAATCAATGACAGACAAATCTGACATTTTTATAATACTGTATGAAATATTCTGTGTGGCCTTATATATGTTAATGTTATGAAAACAAAACACTTTTACTAAGTATTTTTAAGTATTTTCCTTGTTTTCCAGTAAAATAACTTAAAATCTTTAAGATTAATTTACTTGTCAAGCAACACTGCAGAAGTTATTAAGCTTTGTAAAGAGCTCAAAACGTACCACCAAATTAATCCAAGAAAATTCTGATTCTACAATTCACCAATCAATCAAAAATGCAAGTCTTCCCATAGCATTTTTAGCAAAATTCTGTAGTAAAAATGTAAATACTGTTGTTTGTTATATTGCTAGAAACACGTTTTTCCTTGTTCAGGTGCTAAAATATTTACAGAAAATAGTTCCATGGCAGAATATTAGTTCACTACTTTTCTCACATTACAACAAGCAATATAAAAAGAAATAACCAAAAAACTGTACATGACGAAACTAAAATAACACATATTAATGTCACATTAAAAAAAATGATTTGTATTTCCTCTCTCACCAGTGGTCCAATACCGTAAACCACCACATGGAGGTGCTGTGAGCAGTTAAACTACTACATTTAATAAAGCCGCCTCTATCTTCAGCAGTTTGGCCTAACAGGAAATGACACTTACAGATGAGTGTTTTACAGACAGAGAGGGAAAACTACAGTGACGTTTCTCTCGATACAGTTGGACCCAAAGCATATACATTATATTTGTTTTTCCACACAGATTTAAATCATCCCTTTACTGAAAAGGACAGTTGACTTCAACCACGGAGACAGACAAACAACCAACCTTAAAAAGCTAATATTAAACTAACATGTATTATTTTACAGTATTGAATTTAAAAAAACATAACCTTACATGTTAGCTGAACCAGGATAGAAATAATCTTTTGAAAATGAAATGAAGCAGTCAAAATGTGTCATCAGAACAACCCTGTGCTTTTCTCTCCGCACATGTAGACGCTGTCCAATTCAATTAACACTTGACACTTGCTGTGTCACTGGTGAGTGGGAGTTATTAGTGATGCTTTTTGGACCGGCGTGTGCTACTGTGGCTGTTTGTAGCACAGCACCCCAATGCTGACTTATCAGCAGGGCATAAACATCGGCACAGAGCCCATCTCCATTTAGGTGGCTCCTCTGTAAGGCTACACTAGATACAACTGATGGTCTACACTGGAAGCGCAAAGCTGCAGATCATGTCAAAACATTTACTAACACTGATGAATGGAAAAGAAGGCAGGGTTTTGACATGGGTTTTGAATTTGAACCTTTAATTTGACAGAGTATTAAAGACGAGATGTGCCAAAATGGTTAAAGACTGCCATCTAGGACGTTTTCATTAAAAAAAACAAAAAAACAACTGGAAACCAGTGCAGTAAAACAAAAATGCATTCTGTGTGAACCAAACGTAAAACTTTGCATGGTTAAAATATTTTATAGTTAAATAAGATGCTCTTTCCTTGTCCCAATTGATTAATTTATTTAAAAATATAGATTAAAACTAAAATTAATCTATAAAATGACTTAAAATACGCTTTCATAAGAAAACCATGTTTACGTTTCTGATATTTTGCATTATTAAAACTTGTATAATTTCATATTTAAGCATGTCAAATCAAAGCCATATGGTGCAACCAACAAGCAAAAACAAACAAACAAACAAACCCATAAAAACCATTGAGGACCCTCATGGGCAGAGTTTAGGACCTGCAGAGTTTAGATCCAAGCCCAATCAAACACCTGACAGTTATTTTCAAATAATCCTGAAGATTTTGGTAAAATTTTATTATGGTTGGACCTAGACAATGCAAAACAGTGGACGTCGAGAGCTTGAGTTGCTCACCCCTGCTCATGACTGTCTGTCAAGGTCAATTACATAATTTTTACTTTTTTATGCCAAAGCAAAGTTAGTTCAGGTTGTAAATTGTCATGTTGTAACTCGCCAAATATTATTATTCTTGAATGAATTAATAATTCATTATATCTGTACACAATACTCTTTACCTTGAAAATAATGATAAAGATTAACATTTATATGTATTCATTTAGCAAATACTTTTATCCAAAGCGACCTAAAAATGAGGAATACAGCAAGTAATTCATCTTAAGGAGGCGATAAAATGAGAAGTGCTCACAAACATTGTCCAGAATAATAGTAATTAGAACACAGAGGGATATAACTCTGTCTTACTCTGGCAGACTTTAAAAGCACCTAATATATATGCACACAAATGAACATGAACAAGTGATTTTATGCCAATTTTTTGAGTCACAAAATTGTATGTTTCAACAATGGTAATTAAATCTATTCAGCTGATTCCTGGAAACCAACATCCAAGAATTTCCACTCAAAATAAGTCTCTTTTGTTTGGCATTGACATCACTGGGAAACAGCAGAGAAATACTTCTGACTACTGCCTAACAAAAGTAAAGACATCTGCAGAAGAACAGTCAGGGGGAGGTTGTAAATAAGCAGACAGAAGAACGACCTTTCTGAAAGATGTGCTGCTGGACTCCATTTTTATAGACTCGGTAAATAATGAGCCCAATCTCTGAGCTCAGTCTGTTGCCTAATATTCCTCTTTTGTGTTTCCTGTGTCGAAATACATGTTGCCTCCTGAGGCAACCTTTTACATTGTTCATCTCATTTGCACACGGACACTAATAATCATGGTATTACATGCATTATTTGAGGTCTAATTTAATAATACACATACATATTATTCATACATTGTTTTACAGACAAATAATAGGAAAAGAAACCCTAATAATAAGATGAAGTTATAACACTCGAGCTTTGTTATATACAAATTGTTTTGAAATAAAAATGCTGTAGTGATGTTTTTAAATCTGTTAACATCTACTGTGTGCTTTTAATTTACATTTATGCAGCAGATGATATTATCCAAAGCATCTCATATCGCATTTAAGGTACACATTTCTTGCTTTCCCTCAGAACTGAACCCTTAATGTTGATAGTGAACATGCACTACAGTTTAGGCTACAGGAAATTGTGTCTTGTTTCATCCGTTCACACTGTACATAAATCGATTTATCATTCTAGGTCTAATATTCAAGCATAGATATTTGACCCAATGCTTTTACCATCAAATTCTTCATTTTGACAAGCTATTTTATCTGAACATTCTAACAATTACAAATATTACAGTGATAAAACTTTTGTTACATTCCCTGCATGCTTTTACTGTCCAGTTCTACAAACTTTATGCTACAAATACGCTACAGCAAATTTTAATATATGTCAGGAGTGGACATGAAAACATGCAACAGTCCTAACCTTTGCTGTTCACTGGCGATGTGCAAGTCCAATCATACAAACTTTGGTAAAGATGTTGCTAATTCTTATAACAAAACTTTAAAAATCCCCACCAGCTACAACTATTGGATGTTTTATCCTTGTTGTTTTTGTAGCTTGTAAAACTGCTTCATATAGTCATATGGTACGTGTGCTGAAATGATGCTGTTAGTATGTGCATTCACACCGGACCACTTATTATCCGGCTCCAAATGACTGGCCAGGTGGTCTGAGGTGTCTCCCCCCTCCCGTATTCATCAACAAAACAAAAAGGCTGTGATTGGTTCTCCTCCTCCAGTGTGATGGGTGTTTTAGTGTTTGAATCAGTGGGCAGCTGGGAGAGCTGAAAACAGCTTCACTCTCCCAAACAATACAGCCATAAAAGGCAGTAAAACAATCCCAGCGTTCCAGCATGAAGGAGGGGGAAGGGAGAGAGAAGGGGGAGGAAGAGTGAAAGAAGCAGTGGAGGGGGTGACTACTCATGCGAATAAAGAGTCTTTTCTGTTGGGAAGGTCTTTGCTATTATTTATGAAGACCTGCACCAGGACACTCTCCAACCAGAGCAGACAATATTTGTCATCTGATATAAACAACGAGGCTACTGGCGACTGCAAAATAGGTTGGAACATTGTACCTGTTCACCCAAACAATGAAAATATTGTATTTTGTTTAAAGAAGTTTGTGAACAGATTATGTTCCTATGGTTGGCCGATTTTATAAGTGTGAGTAGCAAAAGTACAATGTGTCGCAACACTGCACTTTCAGTGTGTCCAGTGTTGTATGATCTCTGAGCAAATAAATCACTGAAAATATATTGATTTTTTGTCTGTAGAAGTTTGAGGACATGTTTAATGTTTTGTTGGCTGAGCATAAGACAGCCAACAACAAAAGGCAAGACAGTACTGGGTTCACAAAGGTTGCAGTTTTCAACAACACACACCAAACATCTTCCCAAACTTGTTATGAGAAGTGTTTAATAACCCGTTTTCCAAAAAAAGTGAACCATGTATAAGTAAAGCATGTATTGTTGAGACTGTGTGTATATTATCTTCATGTTTAATCAAAGCTTTTCTCTTTACTTTTAATTTGGCTACAGCGATAGCTCAATGCCTTCATCCATATTAGGAATCTCCTGGATCCAGCTTCCAGTATGAATGAAATTTTACATGTGTTTAGCACTCAATGATGCTCACAACCAACTTATTTTCTCTCCGAAGAAATTTGAAGTAAACATGAGAGAATCCAAGTGACCACATATTTCTTATTTAAGACATGGATGCCTGACCTCCTGACAAAAAGTAAGAAATTGTTGTCGTATACCTGCAGTTTTCCATAAAATAAAAGTTTTCTGTAAATTATTAGTTATTAATTAATAGCCCTAGTGCAGCCCTAGTTTGTGGACAGATGAATGACCAACACACAAAACACAAAAGTGCAATTTTGAAAAGTCGTAGCTCAACTTTCAGTTGTGATAAATTACATATGTCATCTACTCTGACTTAAGTGCACACTTTACACAAGGGCACAGTACTTCCAGGCAAAACTGACCAACATAGAGAAGGCCACATGGCTGAATCTATCATTCGTCACCGCATGATGCTGTGCATTACATTATAATACTATAATTGAGGTGTGAGGTGGAGGGTCTGTTCCTGTTTCACGCTAAAGAACGCTGTACTACATATGTGCAGATGGATTCGTTGTATCTGTGGCTGGCTGATGTTAGTATAGTGTTGTGTAGTTGTACCTGTGAGCGGCTGATGTGCTGTCCGGCGGGTGTTTGGAGGTTGATGGGGGACGTCTGGAGCGTCTCAGAACTCAACGTCTTTTGTCCATTAATGTGTGCCGTCACCATGGAAACGGGAGTCTTTGCTGGCACCACAGAGATGGCGATGCTCTGGCTGGGCGGCTTGATGAGGGCGAGGGGTTTGGCGGCTGTCCCCACAGGACAACTTCTGACGGCGAGCTTCTGTCGCACAAAACACACAAACAGCAGCAGGTCATTAACCCCGAAAACACTGATAACCTTAAGACCTCTGCACTGGATTAAAACTTAATGGTAGATCTAACAGGAGTTTTCTTTTTGAACCAGCGCCATTCATGTCAATTGCGTACAGGCATGCTAATTATCACGAATAATCAAAGTATTGGCCCAATTTCCAGCACACAGCAGCTCGTACATAATGAAGAGATGAAATATAAAATGTGAGGCTGCTTTGATTCTTGTTCGTGCTCTTGCATCAGCTCAAGTTCAGGGACTCGGATTTAAGCGTGCACTTTAATGCAAGTGTGTTTATTTGTTGTTCAAAGTCTTCTTCCATTTCCTCTCATTTACCGTGGGAAATAATACAGCAGATGATCAAACAGTCTTTAAAAGCAGAAAGTAGAGCAGCATTCAATTTCATGTGTGTGTGTTGTGTAGAGTCGAGCACACTGCAAACAAAATTCTTAATCAGTGTTTTTGGCATTTGCCAGTAAAAACAACCCTAAAACAAGATAAATTCACATTTTAATTGGAAACTAAGATGTTAATATAGATATTAAGACTCATTTCAGAGAATACATGATGTAGTTTTTGTTATCCCTTTGGGATTTTTATGCAGAAACTTCATATATGTTATTTTCAAGTTAATTCAACAGCTTTGCTACAAAATGAAATGTATCTTGGGTTTTTTTTAGGAATTCTAGGAAAACAAGTACTAGCTTTAAGCATAAATCATCAACTAAAATTCTTTAAGGTTTACGCTTATAACAAAAAAAAAAACTATTATAATAATTAATATTAATACTTCTCAAATATATAGGCTACATTTTATAAATATGATAAATATTAATTATTAAAATGTTAAGATCTTAGCATCTTCCATAATTCCACTCAAGTAAATGTATCTTGTTTTAAGGATACTTAAATATTTTACTGGAAAACAAGACTTAATCGATTTTTGACAGTGTGGATTATACAATCTGACGGTGCATGAGAAAGTGTCGTCAGCGTTCTACACACAGAAACCCTCTTTTGCTCCGATCAGCACAGTTCACACTATAAGCGCTCTGAATATTTCATATTCCATTCCTGTTCTCATTTCTGAACTGCTTTTATGGTTTTCTGAGGACTGTAAGGGGGAAGGGAGCATGAGAAAGGGAGAGACAGGTCTTTCATATTCAGCTTCTCATATTCAGAGGCCGTCTATCAGTAAAGGAGCATTTTCAATATGTTCTTCAGATGTGAGCACCTACAGCCAATAAATCCTGACTGACACATATATTCATAAATGTATATTCGGTTTATGACTCTGAAGAATCACATTACTTCTGCAGTGTGATGTGTTTGCACAAGACACACCATCCAGATTTTTTTCAGTCACAGTCAAAGCTGCAAAACTGAAGGAAAGATTGTTTGCACTCAAACTTACTCACAATTACCTGTGACACACCGACGACCGTGTTTATAAGGAATTAGGTGTAAGAGGTTTAAGGGAGAGGATGGAGTATAGAGAGGATGGATAGGTTCAGCAGATCTCCACGGAAACTAAATTCTTTATTTGTTTTACAAAATCCACTCAAATCTGCACATCGAACAAATGCTAATGTAGTAGAAACATATAAGGGTGCACACTCAGGCTCTCATTCCCTGACTTTATTTTTTTGTGTGTGTGTGTGTGTGTGTGTGGTGAAATGAGTTAACAATATAATGAATGAAATACAGTCGTTGATGCTTGCTGATGTGGCTGTAAGTAGCCAATTTATTCTTAGATCACATAGTATTTAAACTTTTCTCAGAAACTGAATTTAACATCATGGGTTTGGTGTTCAATCTTTTTGTCTGTTTTCTGTTAAATGCACAGCATTGTCATTATGTTGTTAAATCAACAAAATAAAACGGGAAATCTGCTTATGTAGTTCGAATAGTATTGGTGTTGAAAACGGTTTTGCTCTTGATGCAAATACTTCTATAATATAATATAATAACAATTTTGTTAGTAATTATATGAATTTAGCATGTTTTTGTTCCATGTCAACATCCAAGCTTTTGGATCTCCTACACTGTTATTTTTCCATATGATTTCATGTTAAATTTAGTATTAACAGTTAAATCCGATTTTTCAACTGATAGTCTAATATTTTTACTTTCTTCCTATGAGAGTTTGGCTGAGAAAAGTCTTTTACAATATCTGTCACCAGTTTTGCATTGAGTTTCTCATTATTGCTGGATATGCTGGAAATGATCTAAAGTTAAACACTGACCAATAAGGACAGGCTGTAGGGCTTCATAAACTCTTCCCCTTATTTATGACAAAGAAACAGCACAGGTGCAGCAAAAGTCATTTAAAATCACCGCAAATGATCATCAACGTAGTGTGAACAGGGAGATTATTCGTATGTTATTCATTAATTCCCTCACAATGCATGAGGTGAGCTTTATTGTTTCTGAGGATCAATGTAATCCACAGGAAACCTCACAACCGGCATCTGGACACAACCTTTCACTACTGCCTCATTCACCTTAAGACACCGCTGATTGTTTCAAAGGTCACCGTATGAACCAGATCCACCCCCCCTCCCCTCCCCCCCCCCTCCCCTCCCTCCTCAACAGCACAAGGAACATGGGTAAGAAGGTAAAAACTGTTTTATGCGAGATCCATCAGTATAAAATGGGCTGTTTATGGAGCAAGAGATACTTTTTATATATATATCACAAAAATTTTAATGCCACAAAGGTGGCTGTCAATCATTTATCTGTGAATCACTTATCAGTGAATCATTTCTGCAACCTGTTCATGTAAATCTAAACAAACTGATTCACTCAAACGAATCAGACTTTCCTAAGATAGAGAGTTTGTAAACCAGTGTAGCATTTTGTCACGCTACACTGCAGCATATTAAAAAATGAGTCCATTACACTATTTTTAAGAACAGCTGAACTACTGTCATGCTTCTGGCTGACTTTATTAGTCAAATGAGAAACATCACCTCCTGAGGCAAATCTGGAGGAGATCAATTAAGCGTCTCAATCCATTCGTTAAATACAGTTACCATGTTTGACCTAAAACTGACAATATTCCTCCACACAGTAGTGTGATGTGTATATGTATATAACATGTATGACATTATATATACAAGGATTATTTTCCAGCATGCTCAGCAGCAGTGAGCTGACAGGGGTTGGTTGAGGGTCTGACATATACACACACATTAAAGACTTTTACAGCGCTATAATGAAGCGCTTGGACCTCTCTTGCCTCAGGCTAAACAAATCAGCCACGTGTCTCATGTCAACACTGAGCTTCCAGTTTCATTGTTCCTGATGAACAGAAAGGAAAAGAAATTCTCTCAGATATTAAACACCTTTGAGGGAGTCACTTTAATGCTCTTCTCTTTGCCAGCATAATGATTCCTGTCAGAAAATCTACAAATTAATCAATATCCCACTGTGCTTCAAAAATTGCAATGATTTGATCTTCTAATATCTCCTCAAAACTCTTAAGACATCAGTGGTTTCTGTTTAAGACCTTCAGGTTTATGGTCAAAACAGTACTGGGCTAGGTAACGGCACCCTGTTAGGGGAAAGGGGCTTAATTTGGCATCAAACTCTCTTTGCAGAAGATCAAGGTCCATGCTTTATAGAGCTAGAGAGCTGTAGAAGATGTAGAGTAGGTTCCATCCAAATGACCTGAGCACCTCCTCCCCTCACATGAGGTGATCCCACTGGAGAATGGGATAATCCGGGTCACTCTCATGCTGTGTGATTTGGCCTCAACACCAGCACCCTTCTGCCAAACAACAGGCCATGAGCCAATCCTCCACGCTCTGTGATGATAAGACTGTGTGGACATCATTCAACACATCAGAAGACACAAACCCCTCAGTAAGAGCTTTAAGATGCCTTCTCATTTTCGCCTTCAAGCCATGACTATCGCATTAAATCTGGTCCACACTGCAGCTTATTCCAACCAAGATCAGCCCACTTGGACAAAAAAAATACAACCACTGTTTACTGTTTTTATATTGTGGAGAAGGTAAATCTTCTAAATGAGACATATTTGAATTGGAAACTGGCACCATAATGATACACAGAAATACATTAGTGACACAAAACAGAATATCTGTTCAATTATTGAAAACTTTATACACATTTAACGTACGAGAGAAACTAAAGCGGTTTCAAAACTGCGACTAAATTTCGAGCTAGGCGAATACATAATGACCCAACAGCTCATCAGAAGCTAGCATGTTTTATATTGTTATTAGTAGCAGAATTAGCCTACTAGTAGTAGTATTATCTTTTCAGTATTATTGTTCACTTTTAATCATTTTTTAGCATCTGAAGCACTACTACCTGCTCATAAGTTCTGTTAATATCACAAATAAGCAGTCATACATTTTCAATCAACACGGTTGCTCCGTTTTAGTTGTAATTACTAAAATTATAACATAAATTGATTGATTTTTTATTAAGTGTAGCTGTTATGTTTTTAGACCATATCACATATGAATGTGCATCTTTGTTAAAAGCTGTGGATTTTATGAAGAAAAGCTGGTATTAATTTGAAATGTACCAAAGCATTCATATTAAAAGGTGTGCATAGGGTTGCAGAGATAAAGAATAATTCATACGAAGTGGAAGCTACTGGTCTCAACTAATAAACAACAAACAAACCTTGTCATGTGACTGTCTACAACAAAAACAAAACTGGATCCTGACTCCTAATTTCCCCCCAAACTCTCAGTTGTGTCTACTGCCGATTTCAACAGTTGACAGCAGCCATTGACATTGTATGGATACTATGGAAGTCAATGGCTTCTATCAACTATTTGGTTAACAATATTATTCAAAATATCTTCTTTTGTGTTCAGCAGAAGAAAGAAACTCATACAGGTTTGGACCAAGTGGAGGGTGAGTAAATGATGACAGTTATATTTTTGTTTTGCCCATACTATCACTTTAACATGACATAAGAATATTCAATAAACAAATCAAAGTCAAAATCTTTCAACTGCCTCCATTTCAATAATCTGAAATACCAAAAACTCATTTCTTTCATCATGCCTGATGAAAGCGCAGCTCTCTTTCAGTATTGTTTTGCATTCAGAAACTGATCATTTTCTTGCTTTAATAAAGCTGCAGATCAATATTCAGACAGCTGCCTATGCTTCTGCATTCTGCCTGTGAGATTCCACACGGCACTTCATCTCACAGTGAATCACTATTTCATTACACGCACACAAATGAAATGCCATATGTGAGCTCCGGCAGCCTCTATGACTGCTGAAGAAATCAATCTTTACTGAACTATCGCAGGCGTTCGCATGTGAATGTGACGAGTGAAACTACATCTTGTTTCTTTTATTGTGTGTGGTGGAGCACGACGGCCTGAGTTCAGTTCAGTTTGACTCTTCTGTTTGCTGTATAACAAACGGCTTGCATCATTTCCAGTGTCATTTTCCAGATGAAAATGTGCCATACGCTTAACATTTCCTCGATGTTTGCTAACATTTACTTCCACTGGAAGGGTACATGAAATCTTGATTGGATTTCTCTCCTAGGAAAACTGTCTTTTACTTTGTGAGGAGGGAAAACGGTTCAGCATAATGATTCTTTCACAAACATTTCTGGATCGATCCACATAAAAAAAAATAATAACTGGAATTTTATTTATTAATAATTCTGGTAACAACACATGAAGTGATGTATATACCATGAAAAGTGAAGAGAAAAAAAGGTTAAATAAACCACTTTTTGCTTTATGAACAATTTCAAGTTTTATAAAAAGAATAAATGTAAAAAAAAAAAAAAATTGATCATTCTCATGCACATTCATAGAAAACAACTGAACTGTCTCTTCCATAATTGCTTCTGCTATTTCCTGTTTATCTCTGTGAAGCTGCTTTGACACAATCTACATTGTATAAAGCGCTATAGAAATAAAGGTGACTTTACTGAACTCAATTTCTATTGACGGTCAGAACAAGCACATTATTTTATTACAACACAAGCTAAATCTTTACCTAGTAAAGAGGTAAACAGTTTCAAAGATCTGTCCCTGAGAGGAGTGAGCGAAATGAACAAAATCATATTTTATGGTACGCATTTCACAATAACGATATATATCTCAATCAATGTAGTTAGTTTTATTTTATTTTGGTTATTAGAAATAAGAACAAAGTAAATAATTATAAACAACAGGACATACAATAGAACAAAGATTGCATTTACAGCATCTAGATTTATTTAACATGTAGTAAGATATTCTACAGAAATTCAATAAACAATTTTAAACATCCACAAGTGATTCAGTTAAAGGTGCAGTTGGAGATCTCGGAAAATGCTAACTTTAGCCTGATAGCACTGAAAGCGAACGTCCCACCCTCCCTGCAATCACCGTCCAAAGCCACGCCCCTGAAGGCATATACGCTCAAAAAGCAGAATACCAGAGACAACATTAAAGTACTACAATAGGCTACATCAACGGTTCCCAATTACAGTCCTCGCATACCCCCCCTGCACATTTTATATGTATATCTTATCACGTCCGACGGTTGTTCTATTCGGCCGTAAGTCATTAAGTGCCCTGCGAAGTGGACATCACCAGATATTCCGCCATGATGCCAGTTCAAAGCAAGCGTATATGTTCCATACAAAGGGCATTAAAGTGTGTGAGATGTGAATTTAAATTGTATTTATTTACAGAGGTATGTCACACTTTACACTTCTCTAGTAAGTGTCGTCTGTGTGTGAAGATGCTGTGCAGCGCAAATCCGTGAATGAATGTTCCGAAGTTAAATAAACTTTAACAGATTTTCCCTGCTCAGGGAGTAGGGAGCAAAGAACATTGTGTAGGGAGCATGTCAATCGGAACACAGTTCATGCACGTAGCTCTCTTCTAATGAGCTGGTTATCAGATTCATGTGTGTTAACTAAGAGAGACATGCAAAATATGCAGAGCGGGGAGCGCGAGGACTGGGATTGGGAACCGCTGGGCTACATCATGTGTTATTCACTGGTGAGAAAACTTTATAGCACAGTTAGTAAAAGTACTACAATACCAGGAAGGAAGATTGGGTTGTTGATGTTTGCCTGCCATTCTTTCTCGGTCTGCAATAGCGTACGTGAATGCGCTGATGACGTATCCTGTCTGTGCGAACAGGGTGCGCAGAGGTTTGCAAATACATACATTGACAGACAGGTAGGAGAGACAATTAAAATGCTCGGACCGAGCGTTTTGATTGGATGAACCTTTCTTGGTCCTATGCCTTCCACAGAATATATAAATACAGATAAATTCATTTAGACCACTTAACTTAATGATTGCTATCAGGATGTGAAGAGACTTTCAACCAGAATAACAAAAAATGTTTCTGAAGACAATCACCTATGACACCTTTAAGGGCAGTGAGTGATTTTCTTAATGACAAAGACAGCAGCAGGTTTATTGGGTTGCTGTCACTTTAAGACTGAATACACAGATCCAATATATTGATGCCATCCAGTTTTCACGCTGATTATGTTCACTTATGACATAACTGACTGTGTTTATTTACTCCACACGCTGGGCATTTTGACATAACTGTGTTTGTATTTGACTATTCAAGCGTAATAAGATGTAAAAGAAAACTGATTTCGGGATTGCATGTGGTCTGAGAGAGGTGGCTTCCTGTGTGTGAGTCAGTCAGCACCGCATTGAGTTCTTTTTCACAGCTTATTGCCCTCAAAAACGGTTATCAAAACTCACTCTTTATTTTCTCATTCGTGCATGTTTCTTCACCACTGTTAAGTGTCAATATCTTCAATGTGGATTTATTTACATACCATTGATTAACAAACCTCTTTCTCTTGTTTTCCCTAAAGGGGTCTAAAGCTCAAGGTATAAAATTGTGCTGCTAGAGGTATTGTTTTTTTGTTTGTTTTTTTAAATAAAACCTCTTTGTTAAACTTATGCTTAAAATATGTAACAAACAACTGACCAACGGACAAGAAAAAGTTAGTAGTTCTCTGAAACCAAGTCACATTTTTGTCTCATCTTGTTTTTTCACATCAGTCTCAATAACAGCCTTGAGAACATCATGCTGAAGAGATTTATTGACTGTCTCTTGTTTTCTTGTCTTTCTATGTTTGTGAATAATCCACACGATAAGGCTACAGATCTGTTATGACAAAATCAAACTCATAACTGATTCATGAGATGTTAAAATACTGTCATGTTCTTTAGTCTTTCTAATAACTCCTTCAGCTTTTATACAATTTTTTTGTTTTCAGGTTATGGTGTTAAATTATGTTAATGGATCCCAAATCAGGATGTGACAGGTAAAAAGCACATCCATAGGACACACATTAGTCTGACAAAGCTCTGTCTCAAGATGGATTATTCTCTTTAATCTTAATGCGCTATGCTCAATTTGTCTTTTATACACTAATAAGGAAGCATGCCTCTGCCCTTAAAGAGTCAAAAACATACAGCATACTAAAATGGCAACAATACTAATCAATACCAATGCAAAGAATCACAAAGCTAATTAATGAAGCTTTTATATCCTTTACAGCCCATGGTAACAGGTATAGCATTTATATGAAATGACTGCAACATGTTTAAAAACAAGACTACAAAATACACAGATGGAGGGTGAGATTTGGTCACACTTTATTTTAATGTGCTGTTGTTACAGTGTAATTACACAAATAAGTACTAAGTAATATCAATTAACAACATGTACTTACTATAGATTTTGGGTTTGGTTTAGTGTTATTAGCTTATAATAATGCATAATTAACTGTTATTACTAAAGTAAATAGATACATTAAAATAAAGTGTTATCAAAGATTACAAACTTACATTTGACCCGTTTCGCACACAAAACAATCATGTGACTTTAGTGTACTTGGAATATAGTGCTATAGTTAATATAGTATAGAGTTACACATACTACTATTACGGTGCTTGAATGGTACAAAATCCATTTACAAAAAGTAAATGAATAAATACTATTTTAAAAGTATATAGCCACAAGACATAAGCAATATGTATGTTACCATGATTTTGGCATTTACTGCATAGTTATATGCAAT
This sequence comes from Tor tambroides, assembly GCA_021397915.2. Lineage (NCBI taxonomy): Eukaryota > Metazoa > Chordata > Actinopteri > Cypriniformes > Cyprinidae > Tor > Tor tambroides. The sequence goes on along the minus strand of JAFVLL020036085.1, from coordinate 16,314 downwards.
TTGATTTCATAAGCCATAAACTGACCACAAAATAATATACAGAAGAATTAATGTAAGGGTCTTTATAAAATGATAAGCTTCACATTTCTAATTTTGAGCTGTAAAGCTATTCTTGCTATTTTTACAGATGTTTTGAAGTTGTAAAATTGGATATGACTTTTACACAGCAAATGCCAAAATCATGTCAACATGGCCTCTTTGCTTCCATTGTAGGTTCCTCAACATAGCCTTTTTTTTTTTTTTAGAAAAACAAGGAATGAGGCTTATTTTTTTTAATTAATCAACATTATGCCACAAATGCTGTCAATTGAGCTTAAATTGTTTTGAATCTCAAATATTCCTACAATGATAGACCTTTTCAATTTTGGGGTGAACTACCCCTTTAAACAACACTGTAGCCAAATCAGGAACATGATGTTCTTCTCACAGACGGTGCTTTTAAACAGTAAATAAAGACAGAAACACATGCATTTTGAATGCACAGAGTTATCTTGAGTCACAGAGTTATGAGTTATCTTTTCTGCGTCTGTCTTTTTGTCCATGTTCAGGCAAAGTGGATTTTTTTTTTTTCCCCCCTCACAGTGACCTTGTCAGAAAAAAACAAATCAAAGTCTCATTCATTATAATGGGCGGCTCTTTGTTCCGCCCGTGTCTTTGAGTGACAGCACAAGGACAGCCTCTCTTTCCTCAATTATTTCTGTCCTCATCTGTTTTACTGCCACCCTACAAAGACAGACTGTGAAACTGGAGATTTCCATCCAGACACCATGACTAATTTAAAGCAGTTCAACTACAGCTACTTTTCTCTGAGGAGTCTGGTGTCACCTGACCGCTCAGAAGGAAAATACATCTGATGGGTCGAGCTGATGTCACTATTGATTACCACAGTTAATGTGTTCAGATTACCATGGTTTAAAGAATCCTTACGGATTCCAAAGCTTCCTGGGAATTCTCCCAGGATCTGAGAGGAAGTCCAATAAGCGTCCACATGAGACACTGACATCCACCGAACGCTGATCAATGAAAACGATCACATCACCCTTCAGTTGCACTGTTTTAAAGTGGTTTATTTTTGGCCTTGCATCACATTGCAGGTTTTGAACTTCAGCTCCGACTATCAGTTTCATTACGTCTGCCATCATGTTAGGATATGAATACATTTCTGTGTCTGTAATGAAGATGTTACGCTTAGTTAAAGGTCTTTAGTCACACTTTAACCAGCATGAGCAGGGGCATGTGGTGTTTTAAGTGATAAAGTGAAGTTAGATCTGCGGGCAGGAGATGTGAAGTGTCTTTGAGAGCTTGTGAGGCTCTCTTTATTTACAGTGAGTCACTCGAGCGATCTCGCGACTCTTTCCCGGAGGGCGGTGTGTGTTTAAACTGTCCTTAAGCTATTAATAGCTCTGCTGCTTCATCTGTGCATGTTGAATATGAAGCATGCCACCTTCCGGCTGCTGCACGCCAGCGACGCCAGGAGAAGAATGCCATGAACCCAGAAGCAGCATGTGCTAGAAATGCTAAATAAACAAGAAGCAACCTTTATCTAAAGTGACATTTATAACAGTCCATGAACACAATATTCTTTTGTCTCCCGTGACTTTTTATAACCATTTGAATCCTAAATCCCATTTTTTGTTGGGAGAATCATTAGATAGGTTTGATCATCTATTCAAATTAACATAGCAAGAAAAGTAGCTAGTTTCACATAAAATTAAATTTGTGGTTTTGGCCTGTCCCACCTCAATGATTTTCTCAATTGAATCTAACAATCATACAACAGTGTCATTATTTTAACATTATCAGTTAAATAATATTCAATTCATTGTAGTAAACAACTATTTTAAATTATTTAGTAAATAAGTACAAACATAATATCTAACCATGTCACACATTCATTTTAAATGCAACCATTACTACATGATTTTCAGCACATTTTAAATTAGAATTGTGACACGCTGGATGGTGACATCATTTGAACTTCTTCTACAGAATGCAAAGACAAGTAAAAATTCAATTGTCTACATTTTTATTCAAACTGTGCTTAAGCCAGGACTAGGCCTATAGTTAAATTAAGATATTTAAGCAGCTTTTATAAAAATGCCTTAGAAGAAAACGTTACAGGTGTGCATCTTGAGACAGATCAATGGCACTGACATAGTTTAAGATATGTCAGAGCAAGATATTTTTAGTAGAGACAGCTCAAATATGCATTTTAGTCTGGGACTAGCCTAAAGCCTTGTCTGTGAAACCGGGGGGTTAGATTTTTAGTGCTAAAAAATTACTACATTACACAAATCTGTTTGGACATGTCTTAAGTTTTATTACAAGCGTTTCAAAACTTTGCAAATAGTAAAAAAAATCATTTAAGAAAGACAAAAAACTCCTTGTTAAGGGATAGTTCACCCAAAAATGAAAATTTTGTCATTAATTACTCACCCTCATGTCATTCCAAACCCGTAAGACCTTCATTCATCTTCTGAACACAAATTAAGATATTTTTGATGCATTCCTAGAGCTCTCTGACCCTCCCATAGACAGAAAGGATCCATACATAATCAAGGCATAGAAACGTAACAAGGAGATCGTTAAAATAATCCATGTGACATCAGTGGTTCAACCGTAATTTTACGAAGCTACGAGAATACTTTTTGTGAGCAAAGAAAACAAAAATAACGACTTTATTCAACAATTCGTCTCCTCAGCGTCACACTCTAGCGCCATTTTGGAGAGTATCACATACGTAAACAGCATATGCTGTTCTGTGTCAGCAGCACCGTACACGGATACGCTGTTTACATTGTTTACACTTTGATCTGAATGTAAATAACGTATCCGCGTACATACGTTGTTTACGTATGTGATGCTCTCCAAAATGGCGCTAGAGTGTGACGCTGAGGAGACGAATTGTTGAATAAAGTCGTTATTTTTGTTTTCTTTGCACACAAAATGTATTCTCGTAGCTTTAAAACATAACGGTTGAATCACTGATGTCCCATGGATTATTTTAACGATCTTCTTGCTACTTTTCTGAGCCTTGATCGTATTAGGATCCTTGCTGTCTATGGGAGGGTCAGAGAGCTCTTGGAATGCATCAAAAATATCTTAATTTGTGTTCCGAAGATGAACAAAGGTCTTACAGGTTTGGAACGACATGAGGGTGAGTAATTAATGACAGAATTTTCATTTTTGGGTGAACTATCCCTTTGAACTATTTTTAAGAGTATCAGGTACTATTTTACACCCTAGTCATTAAGGGTGTAATGGTACACATATTTGTACCAAACATTTTCGGTATGGGTCTTTCGGTTCGGTATGCATGTACCAAACAAATACAGGGTTGTTTTAACATACATGTGACAATACTATTCATGTTCAAAACTTAATTTGAAACTCTTCATTTTAACTAATCAATACCAATTCTTAATTTCCAAATTCAATATTTTTTATGCTGTTTCAAACCTCACTATGCTTTATAAAGCATGCCTCCTGTCCAATAATCCAATAAATTCATCTATTTTATCAAGAAATTCAAACAACAAATGCCATTTTGACTGTTTACTATTGTCCTCTTGCATTATCCTCACTATATAAATAAAGGTGACCTGACTTAAAGTGGCATGAGCCTTATGTACAATTTGCATACATTTTTGTGATTATTATAGCTAATATTAAACAGCAATTGAAAACAATTCAGAGCACCAAAAACATATTGAACTATGACTTAAATTTTTGTGTACCATTATACCCCTACTATTTATGGAAAGTACCTGTGCAGGAATTGAACTTGCAAGGTTTCCGACTTCAGTCAAGATCTTAAACAACTACACCACCATACCAACATTCAGGACAGCCCCACTTTTTCAGTTTCTCTATAAGCAAGACAGCTTTATCTAGCAAAAGTCCTAGCTGGATGTCTTACTAAACGTGATCAACTACTGTTCCACCTGTTATGATCTTTTTAGTGAACTGTGTTTCATATGAGATAAATAACGCACATACTTCACTCTGATATCACTCTTACATCATCACTTTAAAACCTCTAGTGAAGTCATGAGAAAACTGTATTTATTAGTGTTAGTGATGTAACAACCAATAACACATATGCCAGTGTTTCTTTATAAATGACTTGCAGTATTGCTTCTAGTTATTTATGTATTCAGACATGCAGTCCGTATATATGGTTCCTGAATATGTAAGAAGTTCAGCATTTTAACTAAGAGAGATAAAATCTTAAAGAAATAAGCCATATAATATTTACATATATTCAAAAAAATACAACTTTTATTATCCCTCTCATTTTTAAAAATTGATAAACATCTTGCAGAGTCTGCATATGAATAACTGCGTAAATGGAGTCATGAGAGTTCAGTAAAACTGCATTACTTAGAATTATAACTAGTTTGACTTCCCAGGAATATTAGTGACAGAATGTGAAATATGAACCAGCAGTCAAGCCTTTACTTTACTAGAATAAAATAAATTCTGTGAACACTTTGTTCCATGCAGTGAAAACTCAAACGCTGCATGTTTTCTCCAGAAATGAACCTTCATTATTGTTCATTTACTCTCAACAGAGCTTTTCTATATGAACAATTTCCTGTAGAAAAACATGCTGAGCATTTGAATACCAAGATAAGTATTACTGCACCATCAAAAATGTTGTGCTTCCATCCTGTAATACTCAAATATCCTAGACAAGAATGTTTCTGCTCAGTATATAAATGTTAATGTTTTAACGGTCTTCAAAGCCACTGCTCCTCCACTTGGATACAGATGTTTTGATGTTCACTATGATGACAATGGTTTGGCGCTCGTCAAGCTAGAGAAGAAGCCTGGTGGGGACCACATCACACTACAATCTCATGCTAGCTGAAAACCCTTCTGAATCAAAATATGACTACTAAAAGACCATATGTTTTCATGGACTTCACAAACACATGAAAGCAAAGGCCACAAGATCAACAGCACCAGTTGAGCCACACAATCCACAGAAAACACACATGGGCTCTGAGCACCTCACCAGGCTTCAAGGTCAAAAGTAGGTCTGCATGACTACAGAAAGCTCAAAAATTAGTGATGCACTGAAATTTCGTCAAGCGAAAATACTTGGCCACAAATTCCAATTTTGACAATTTTGCAAATGACAATTTTGTTTTTAATTGATCTTCATTTTGATTAACCAAGATGTTAGTTTATGTTGTTTTCAGTTGATGAACAAAACTTAACTAAACATTATTTGTAGCATGCCTACCATCCAATAATCACAATAAGTCTTATCTTGTATAACTTTTGATATGGAACAAAGTGTCAGATTTTAAATTCGGTCAATTTTATAAAGACATTTAAAGAATAAATGCAGTTTTGATGCTTATTAATGCACATGAACCAATCATATATTTTTCTTTACTACTAATTATAGCACAAAATAAACATGAATGAACATCAGTAGTTCTGTATAAAAAAAGTAGAATTGTGTCAATAAAGTAATAAAAATGGAAACAATATTTTAAGCAATGTTACATACCAAAAAAATAAGATAAGCATTTTGCTAGATATGTTATCCACTACATGGTATATTCAATTATATCTTACCTAACCTGTTGTCTTCATTAATTAATGTCTGTTCAAATAAATGTCACAAAATATGTTTTATATCATCAAAAAAGTTGAAATAAAAACTGCTGTTTGTGCAAATGCTAAATCCTTATGTGTTAAGTAGGGCTTATATATATATAGGGCTTATATCAGCTGTCCTAAATTCAATCATAATTAAAACATTTTTAAGGATAAAAATCTCAGCTAATGCTGTGAACTATTTGAACCCTATTACATGCACATTACTATAATATTAAATGTTACAATTAACAACAAGCATTACAAAACATCACAGGTCACAAAATGACGTATACATACCAAACTGACAGACCAGAAAATTTTCAGTACAAACAAATTTAGTCATAAGCAATAAGCATGAGTCATATGTACAATTTTGTTTCATAAAGGCTCTTTTTTGGACTAGAAATTATATTTTGAGCACTGCACGTTACAGTATGTGTTCAGTTTTATTTCATTAAGCTCAATAAAATCCATTTTTCATGGTATGACTCCAAAACTGAATCAGCACCTCAGAAGGAAATAAGCTCATAGATTGCAGCAGAAGCAGTTGTTTTATTTTAAAGAGAGTCCATGGGCAGTAGTAAACACTTGCACACATGCGGAAACCATATCAGCCTTTGGTGACCTACTAAAGCACTGCCCTGCCGCCCCAATAACACTAGAGGCAGCATCACATGAGCGTAAAGAGACAACCTTATCTTATCAATCATTAAATAGTCTTTATGTATTTTAAGGCCACTTCAATAATGCATCCACTACTGACGGCCTAGAAAGCATGCAGATTAGAAGGCACAAGAGGTTGGAACATCTGACAAAACACGCCCCCCTCCTGAACTGTACTGTTGTGCACTAAAAAAAAAAAAAAAAAAAACACAACTTCAAAGCACACGCGCAACACTATACTGACATTGATCTGTGTCCAGCATCCATGCTGATTACTTCTAGCTTTCCAAAATTGCATATAAAGAATATTTAGGCCTAACTTAAGATTTATGTATTTGAATTTCAAATAAAATTTCCGTCCATTTGGATTACAGTTTAGCATAAACAAATAAACTTCATATGATGCATATCTGCATGTGTGTTTCAAATACACAACAACCAAGTTTATACATTTATCATCAATAAATCCAATTTGTGGCTAATCTGTAACTAATTGAATATTGCTTGTTCAACCTGGTTCATACTCTTTAACTGAATAAACTGACTTTTTCACAATGACCAGATTTATTCTGATTCTAAGCAATTTAAATAAATGCATTTTTTAACATGGCTATTTAAATAAAATCTAATAGATGTAGATATTTTGGTGTGCAGAAATCTTACCTATTTCTTACCTTTTTCATTTAGGTATGACTGGTAAATATGCATCACATTAAGTTTATTTAGTTAATGTTAAAAATGTGTCGTCCAAATGGATTGGACTGCAAATCAAATATAAATCTTAAAATTAGGCCAATTTTTTTTTCCCTAGCCTAAAACAGATAACATTTTAGGGCCATAACCTGCAAATTTGGGTTGTTAACTGTAAGGTTATAGATACAAATATCTGGAGAGTAGAAGCTGTAGTACACATGTCATAAAAAGTAAGATAAACAGGGTTCATGCAAATCACACAGGCTACATAACTTACTCTATCTCTGCTTCTGATGGCCAGAATCTGTGTAACAATAAATTACTGATCAAATAGGCCAGAGTACCACTGACACAAACAAGCTACAAACAAATGTATAGATCAAACTCCTTAGGCAAAATGGACTAAATCTGACAGACAGTTGGGTTCTGTTCCAAAACCTACTGAGCTGTCTTGCTGTATATTATCTATAGGCATCTGCCTTCTGAAACAGCAGTATAACTGAAATGACACCACTGCTTGAGACTTTGAAAGACATACAGTAGGTATATATAGTATAAAAAGGTACATTTTAATTAAGTTTAACAATTTGTACTTATATTATTTGGGTACTGAATTATATTACATTATTTAAGTCAGGAATATTGAATATTGGCTTTTTTCACAAGCTCATCACAACGCAGCCATAAAATGGGCACCGTAAAGTAGGTTTTGGAACAGAGCCATACAGTCATCATTGAAAGCGTCAACTTCGAATCAAGTAATCCTATTGGTCATCTAACGTGATCTAATCTCGTTACCTTATTAGCTCATTACAGTCTCACAGCACAGAAAGCCAGTGTTGAATCAGACATCAAGCTCAGATGCATTTCAATGACAGAACGAACCTCATGCACTCTGGAGATATTTTTTTACAGTTCTTAGTGACCACATCTGTCAAGCTCTGAAAAGGACAAATAAAAGCATCATAGAAATGGTCCATATGACTTATGCACTACATTCCAAGTCTTCTAAAGTTGTGTGAAAGCTCAGTGTGAGGAACAGACTGAAATAAAGTCCTTATTCACTGATAACATTCCCCTCCACTGAAGCTTGTGTCTAGCTTTTGTCTAAAGCCCAAAAAAAGGCTTTTTCTATCCTTACTGAAATTCGAGAGCCACTATAGAAAAGAACATTATTTTTAAATAACTACTTGGGTCTGTTCCTCCTATAAAAAAAAAAAAACCTTCACTATGACAATTTTGAAGATTCGGAATGTAATACACAAGTTTTGGAGCGGAGTTGCTTGGATGTTTTACTAAATATCACCTTTTTGTTCTTCAAAAGAAAGTCAAACAAGATTAGAACAACTTCTAAATTAAAAAATATGATATTTACAATTTAAAGGACTTGCGGAATAATTAAATACTGGCTGTTCATATGTCACGTATAGTTTTATAAGAATATACAGTACATACATGCTTTTTTGGAATGACATTTAAATAGAAAACACATTAAATAGGCTATGCTACAAAAATATTGTTTCGTTTACCATAGAGTCAAGACCATGTGTGCTGTTTTACATGTTGTGTCTTTACTGAGACACAAATCAAAAAACATACAGTTAAATTCAATTCATAGAATCTGGAGATACTTCCAACTGGACACAAATCACATCTTTGTAAAGCACTGCTATCTTGAGCAGAATATTAAGACAATGAAGATGGCATCTTGATCACTTTGGTCTGAAAACCTCTAATGCTTCACAACCCTTTAAAAAGCAAGGCACGAATCACTTACACAACTTAATGTCTTATGAGATTGTGAATGAATGGCTATAGAAGCGTTTCACAATAATAGAGTGAAATACATCAACAGAAATAACCGCATGAATGATTTACCGCAGACAGTGTTGCTATGAGACACGAGCACAGATCAAAAACGGTACAAACCAATTAGATTCATTAAAATGAAGCTTCTACTGGTCATCCATCATGTGCTTTTGGATGTTTCCTTCAGGTCTTATATCCTCACACACTGAACTTGAGTCTGGGCCTGAGTATGTGTAGGTAACACCATCATGTCTGAACTTGAATGCTTCACACTACTGCTCTCAATAACATGTGTTACCATTAGATACGACCAGTGTGCCAAATCAAATCTGGATGAACTTTGCAAAATATCAATCTTGCCAATATAATGGATTGCATGCACTTTAAATGAGGAGGCATGTTGTAACCTCTAGTAACTGTGATATTCTGCTCCAATAAGATGTTGAGAAAAACCACTGAGCGAAATCATTTGAAGAACAGTTTCATAGATTTCCCATATGTACCATGAAGAGCCGTTTCATGATGCTAACAAAAGCATGTTCTAACAGCAGGCCTAGTCTCTCCAAATCTGAATTTTCTGTACAAAAACATATGCGTCAAAAACACAAAAGAAGAACTTTTAAAGATTCTTCTTGAACCTCTTTTCCATATAATGATAGTCAACACTGACCACATCTGTCAGGTTTTACATGTTTACTTACAAGTGTATAATATGTATATGTGACCCTGGATCACAAAACCAGTCATAAGGGTCAATTTTTTGAAACTGATTGATTTAAACATCTGAAAGCTGAATAAATAAGCTTTCCATTGATGTATGGTTTGTTAGGATAGGACAATATTTGGCGGAGACACAACTATTTGAAAATCTGGAATCTGAGGGTGCAAAAAAAAGAAAAATCTAAATATTGAGAAAATCGCCTTTAAAGTTGTCCAAATGAAGTTCTTAGCAATGCATGTTCCTAATCAAAAATTAAGTTTTGCTAAATTTACGGTAGGAAATTTACAAAATATCTCCATTGAACATAATCTTTACTTAATATCCTAATGATTTTTCGCATAAAGGAAAAATCTATCATTTTGACCCATACAATGTATTGTTGGCTATTGCTACAAATATACCCGTGCTATTATGACTGGTTTTGTGGTCCAGGGTCACATATAATACAGTTTTTCACAATTACAATCAGATGCTTTTACATATTAAAGCTGCTGTCAGTCTGCGGGACAGAGCTACACAAATCACTTTGGACAGAACGCTGAACTGCTTCAGGCAAAGAGATATAAGTCACTTGCATTTGTGCTAATGCAATAAACTTATGCAACCTGTAAACCTGTACTTTCTTGGCTCTCTATAAAATGAGATTTTGGGTGAACTATTCATTTATCACATGGAAATGTGGGTAACAGCATCTGAATAAACAGACAATGCAAATGGAGCCTTTCCTGCAAGCTAACGAAAACCGGGCCATCTCTGCAGGACGGAAATCTTATTCCATTCCAAGAGGCAAAAACAATACAATTCATTTGACACTGTGCATGAGGGACACACATGAACACACACAGAGGGATCATTTTAGGAAGGATTTGCAAGCCCTGAGAGAGACCAAAAATTGAGTAGAAGCGAGCAAATCAAAGCTCAAGACTTACACCAAGTTTATGAGCATTTCTGGATCAGTGATGCAACAACTAGCAACAAGACAACAATACAAAACCCTCTCACGCAATATGTATTAAAAACTCACAAGCTAAGATAGATATTTATACATGGATGAAAGACGTTTGCCCTGCGGGGAACAGAAGATACTTACAAAGGCTTCACACAATTATGATGTTCTCAGCTAATAAATGCTGGAGGGTTTGCTTCCCCTGTTCATCTGCATTTCAAGCCTCCTTCAAATGAAAGTTCGAGTGAAATATAAAGAGGATGGGTCAGTACAGGCCCAGACACCAAAAAAATTTCCAATATTATGATTAGTTATAGTTTAACATATTTCTAGTCAGACTAGATGTTCACCTAATACATAACCTGAATAAGCTTAATGACATTTAATTCCAATAACATGAATTCATTCAACATTTGCATAAAAATGTTGTGGTTAGGTTTGCAACACTCTGGATTTTCTATTAAAACACTGCACACTTTCCACACATTTATAATAGCCTACATAATTCACTTCTTAATGTAAGCAGGAAAAATCTGTGAAATGAAAATGTAGAAATTGTACTGCAAAGACCCAGCTTTTGTTTGGGTTATGAAAGCCTATGTTTTATTTTTTAAAAGGTTAACATTTAGCTGTGCATTAATAATACCCTTCGAAATCTCTTACTCTTAGAGCTCTGAATGCGTTATATGGGTGTTATTAATGCATTATAGAGACACCATCATGCCTTGTAATACTGTATACCCTTTGATATAATTACACGATCTACAGTTGAAACGGACATCATTTATATTAAGTAACATAACATACGTGGTGTATTTTAAAGCCTTTCCTATAGTATTTAATACATTATTTTACTCTTAAGAAGGAATAAGTATATTATTATTAAATTCTAACTGTGATAGCCACTATTAATTACAAGAAGCTCATAATGAGTATTATAAGGCCTACAGAGGCTTGTGTGTAGTGTCTTGTGTGATGCTGACTAGTGTTTTCTCCTCCCTTCCCCCTCTTTAGAATGGCCATGAATGAGCCCTCCCCCCTGCCAGAAACTCTGCAGACTTTTGCTCCATGTTAGGAAGAAACCAACACCCCTTCAGCACAAAATGGAAGCTTCCACTATCAAACTGAGGTACACCAAAAAGCCTCACAACAAACATTTAACACAAACACACACACGCCGCAAGATTTGACATGTCAAAGACGTTGAAATGCAGGCGTGCGCCGCTGTCCGAGGTGCTGAACGTCGCGTTATGAACTGAACGTCCATCGAACGGACTCAAAATTCTGTCGTTCTGTGGGATTCATTCTGACAGACGAATTCAGTGAAGGATTGAGAGGTTCTATAACAAACGCATCAAAACAAGGCCAAACAGACGAATTACCTATAAACCTATAAATAATTGCTATAGGAACGCTATAGATGACCTTCCTTTTGAGTCGCGATTATAAAAAAAAAGTGAAAGTGAACTGCAGAGATCGAATCAAATTCGACCACGTCGTCATGTGACCAAGAAAAATAACCTCTCGAGAAAGACTGTCGATAAAGTATCGAATAAGTACGCTGAGGTTAAGTACACGCTAAACAGCGATGTTTTAATGCAACATGTCCGAGGAAGTAAGCAACTTTCCTTCACAAACTCCCTAGAAACATGTCGACCAACTAAAATGGACGCGTTAAACAATTTACTACCGTACCAATACAATTTTCGTGTGTAAATAAAGCAGTTGAACTGATTTTCTATCAGTTTTAATCCATTTGGTGGGGGCAGGGGCAAATGTGTTTCTAACACGTTTAAATATATACACTAATTACATCGAAATATAATCACTAATTACATCGCAATGCTGGAAACATGCTTGAATGCTGACTTGTTTTTCCACTTAGAGATGTTATTCTGCTTTGCCTTTAATGCATTTGTTTCTTAAGTTTATACACATATGAAATTTATACACATATGATCAATACGATCCCGGCCCAAAAAATAAGCCAAATATTTTCAAAACTTGGCAAAAGCATTTGTGGTATTTGGCAAAGTCACGTAAAGGACAAAGCGTAGCGAACGACAGTAAGAACTATTGATGCCGATAAAGTTTCTCACCCAATGTAAATGCCCCATTCTTCAACGCTTCAAATAAAACGAATTACCTGTGGGTCCTGCTTCATCTGTGCAACTAGTTTCTATACGAAATAAAACAACGAAAAGATGTTTCGTTTAAAGTGTTTCAAGTTAGGATATGAGGGAGGAACAAAGCGACGAGCAGCGAGTCCGTTTGAACCTCATAAATATTCAAGTCTCGTCCCGATAGCTACACAAAACCGCCGCATTATTAGTGCAAATCGCAAAAAAACACGCCGCACGCGTTAAAGTGCACCAAAGAGCGTTTTAACAATCAGCGCTCTAAGTGATTATGGCGTCATAAAGGCGAAAGAATGTTACCGTTGTATCACTCTAAAAGCCTACGAATTCCAGCCAAATTAAAACGCTCGAACACGGCGGATTTCTGTCTTCCAGCGTGTATTCACATAAGAAGTCCCGGGAAAGCTTCAACAAAATGCCATTTTTATTTACCTGATGACATTGGACTTCTACTTTCAGTGCTTCTTGAAGGCCTTGTAGCTCCATATTCCGACTTCAGAAGCACTTTTCCCCCACTTTCGACGCGATCCGCGTTATTTGTGGCGTAATACAAATATTTTTTAAAGCAACAATAACAATCGCAAGAACTACTCGGGCTGCACAGCAAGTTCTCGCTTCTTTACTGGCCGTCAGACTCATCACCCACTTTACGCCAGTATAAACAAAAGTGCTCAAAAGGCGAGCTAAAGATTTCAGCAGTCACACAGATCCACTCCGAAATCCACACGGCAAAAGCCTATCCGACCTATCCGATACGCACGGCTTTATTTTTAAGACTTTGAGTTGAAAATGTGGAACTATATTTTGTCCGAGTGCGCGGCTTGATTTCACTTTGCCTGGGGAAAAAGTTGCGCTTTGGTTGTCAATGCTAATTCGGAAAGTTCCCGGATGGAGCAGTGAAAAGAAGAACTCTCCCTTCCTCTGTCACGTGAACGCGCTCCCTCAGTTATGGAGTCATGCGCGCTCCCACACATCTATACAAAACAGCAGAACTAGTTTCAAATGTTCAACAAAAATGTGTTGATTAAGATGCACTGATGGGCTGTAAATCAAGTGTGCTGTTTTACTTTATGAAGAGAAGACGGTATTGAATTAATTGGAAACCTCTTTATATTGTTTGCTAAATGCATAAAAAGCAGAAAACTGTTTTACAGTTGAAAAATCTGACATTTTGGCAAGGTACTGTCATGAATCCCATCTATGTATATATTATTCTAGCAATTAAATGATGTGTAAATCAAAGACTGTGGCTGTTCTTAAATGATCTTTTTGGATTATTTTGAGAGACCAAAGAGTGTGTTTTGATTAAGCGTGAGCTGTATGCATGATGTTAAAGTTTGGGACTGTGTATACACCCCCTTAGCCCCTCACAGACCTCACCCCCACATAGCCTAAATTAACACAAATCCCTCCAGCTATTAAAATGCAAATATGAGCCTCTGAACTGCCTTTATTGGTAGTCTGTAACAGTGCTTCTACTTCAATGGGTCTGTATTGTTTGTAGATTTCCTCATGTATCTCCTTATCATTAAAATATTTTGTTGCTAAAATCATGACATCCGGTGTCTATCGCTGAAGATTAAGTTTACTGTGTTTACTTCTATGAACAGCTTGGTTCAGTTGCTTGTATAAAATAAATGAAGCTAATCTCTGACTGTGTGTTAATATTAGAATTCCGCCTTTACAGCAAAAGTTCTAAAATGAGCATCCATACTGTGTTTTTCATTTCATGGTACTCTCCCCTCCAGCTGATCATTTTTATTCCAGTTGAAGGGTTTACTCCACCCTGCCCCCGTACCAACCCCCATCCACCCTCCCAGGCATCCGCCCTCCGCCCCCTCTAAACACAAGTCACAACGTCATTGGAGCATTACGCCGTGTTCACGCGCTGCACTGCCCTGCTGTCCTATCAGGAGTTGCGGCTGTAGCATATGCATCCAGACAGACACGAGCCGAATGAATGACAGCCAATCAGCTTTCAGGACAGGGTGAATGTGATGTGGAAGTTAATGTGATGCAGAAAGGGCAGTCCAGTGCATTTACTTACAACTGACTGTAAATCGTTTTCTTATTGACGAATGTGCTTATGAAGGAAGTCAAAAAGCATTGTGAAGAGAGTATATTTTTAGAAGTTTTCCACTTTCACTTGTTCATTTCAAATGGCCCTGTGGTCTCTGTTTTAATACATACAAGATGCATGCATAGCATCTATAAAATAATTAGCAAATTTTTAAAAGACATTTTAAAAAGCATGTCATACCACAAGACAACTTTCTAAAATAACTTAATTTCAACTACCTATATGCAGTCAACATTTGGCAGTAAACATTGCTGAAACGAAACAAACACTTATTTTGGAAATGACACAAGATACTTGAAACCATGATCAGCAATGGTGATTGGTTGCCAATGAGTAAGCAATATAATGACATCATATACTCATATAGTCATTTTAAAAGTCATGCATTTTCAATCAGAAGTTTTCATTTTAAGCTAAAGTTTTGGTGATTTTGTTGTGTGTTTGTCATTTTTATTATTTATATATATATATATATATATATATATATATATATATAAAATCACACACACACACACATATATATTTATATATATATATAGTGCTGTCAAACGATTGCATCCAAAATAAAAGTTTTTGTTTACATAATATATGTACGTGTACTGTGTATATTTATTATGTATATATAAATAAACACACATACAGTATATATTTTGAAAATATTTACGTTTATACATTTATATATTCATATTCTTATATTTTATATTATATATAAATATAATTATTATATAAACATAAAATTTTTCTAAACATGCATGTGTTTGTATTTATAAATACAAATAAATATACATGGTATACACACATATTATGTAAAGAAAAACTTTTATTTTGGATGCGATTAATCGCAATTAATCGTTTGACAGCACTAATATATATATTAGTGTGTGTATATATATATATATACACACACACACACACACACACACACACACACTACCAGTCAAAAGTTTTTGAACAAATTTTTAGTCCTTTTTAAAGAATTCTCTTCTGCTCACCAAGCCTGCATTTATTTGATCCAAAGCAAAAACAGTAAACAGCAAAACAGTAAAAAAAATATATATATATTTTTACTACTGAAAATAAGTTTTATATTTGAATATATTTTAAAATTATGTGATTTCAAAACTGAATTTTTACCATCACTTCAGTCACACGATCCTTTAGAAATCATTTTAATATTCTGATTTCCTGCTCAAAAATCATTTATTATCATTATTATGTTGAAAACAGCTGAGTAGAATTTCTTCAGGTTTCTTTGATGAATAGAAAGTTCAGGAGAACAGCATTTATTAGAGAGTGAAATCTTTTGTAACATTATAAATGTCTTTCTGAAGGATCATGTGACACTGAAAACTGGAGTAATGATGCTAAAAATTCAGCTTTGAAATCACAGGAATAAATTACATTTTAAAATATATTCAAATAGAAAACAGTTATTTTAAAGAGTAAAAAAATTTTCAAAATTGTACTGTTTTTGCTGTACTTTAGCTCAAATAAATGCAGAGACTTCTTTAAAAAACATTGAAAATCTTACTGTTCAGAAGTTTTTTACTGGTAGTGTGTGTATATACAGGTGCTGGTCATATAATTAGAATATCATCAAAAAGTTGATTTATTTCACTAATTCCATTCAAAAAGTGAAACTTGTATA
>JAFVLL020036084.1:0-10757 GCA_021397915.2 Tor tambroides | reverse complement strand
TTGATTCTTCAGAAATCATTCTAATATGCTGATTTATTATCAGTGTTGAAACTGCTGTGCTGCTTAATATTTTCTTAACTTTTTATTTATCAAGGAGTCCTGAAAAAAAAATATCACAGGTCCCAAAACGTATTAAGCAGCACAACGGTTTCTAAATCTGATAATAAATCAGCATATTAGAATGATATTAGAGTGATCATGTGACACTGAAGACTGGAGTAATGATGCTGAAAATTCAGCTTTAACATCACAGGAATAAATTGTATTCTAAAGTATATTAAAATAGAAAACTGTTATTTTAAACTGCAATACTTCACAAAATTACAAAATTTCATTTGTTCAAATAAATGCAGCCTTGATGAGCATAAGAAACTTCTTTAAAACATCTTCCTGATCCCAAACTAAAAAAACCATAATAAACAAAAATGTGCCGCACTGGAGCAGACTGGGGCTGTAGCTATGGCACAGACTATAAAACAGACTATTTAAATTGACCATGTAACATTTTATCTGTATTGGTGATTCTATGTTTTATTTTAATAATGAACAGGCCGCGCTGTTTGCAATGAATATGTGCACATGAGGCAATCAAATCGCTGAAACATAAAATACTTTTAGTCATACAGTAGGGCATAATTCGAAACTGCAAAGTGTTAGCAGTTTGAAGATTCAATAATATAAAAGATTATTAGAAACTTTAAAAAGTGAACACCGTTACGTTCTTATTTCGCTCTGGAACCTACGAGAATGCAATTTTCCCTGAATATCCAAAAGACTGCAAATGTGACATTGATTTTATATAACAGTTCAACAAAAAAGGCAATTTTAAGTGTACATTTTACATTTTAAATGTAGCCTAGATTTTAAACACAATATTGTCAATATTGTTTGTTATATTTTACCGTGAAATAATAGTTTCAATGAAATCCGCAACAGAACTGGTTTGCATCTCTAAGCAACAGCGGTGTTTCGTTAGTGAATGAATCTGCAGCTTTGAATGATTCGGAGAGTCAGTAGCTACTGATAACCTATTCATAACTACAACCATTTGCTTCATTACTGAATGAATGGATGAATGAATGACGCGATGCCTCGCTCATTAAGACAGTGACTTGCCGCCACGTACTGATGATTTTAGTTTTGAATCTACAAATATCACTTCGTTTTGCCATCATTTATTGATTTATTATATTAATAATACACTTAATGGAATGTTACGAATATGACATAAAACATGGCATACAATTAACAAGGCTAGAAAAACTTTGTCTCTATAATGGTAAAAATGCACCTGTAAATCAATTTAACCCTAAAACAGGCAAGAGTGGAAAATGATCAGCAAAAAATCATTTCATGTCACTTTTTATATCATCTGGACTTAAGTAAAACATATTCAAAAGAATTTTTGTAATATTTTATATATTTTGGATTTTATTAGTTATTTAGGGTATAAAAATCAGCCCAAGTCATCAATAATTCTATGGTTTATTTGATGCAAACAAATATGGAATATTCAAAATATGCTGCATGTATGACATGTCTAAGTGTCCTAAAATTGAGGTATAGACATATTTTGTATTTTTACGTTTTTTAACTGTCTCATCTTTATCCTAAGGGGTGGGCAAATTCCAACCCTTGAGGTCCACTGTCCTGCACGGTTTAGCGCCATCCGTAAACAATCATATGATGTAATTTATGTAACAAAATATATATTTTTTATGTAATCCTGAAGACTTCAGTCAGATTTTTCAGATGTGTTTGTTCAGGGTTGGAGCTATAGGCTGCAGAATGGTGGCTCTATAGAAGCAGGGTTGGACACCCCTGTTCTACCATATAATTAGCTGTGTGAAACACTGCAAGAGAAAAATCTACTTAAAAATGTAAAGATGTAGTCAACTAAATGTAATATTATCTGTTTTACATGCAAATATTAACATTTGCACAATTTTTAAACTCAAAATAAATAGAAAGGGGACTGTGTACAGTGGACCTAGAGGCCAGGAAGGCCTATAAGGCTCTTCCCTAAGGGCCACTGGCCCTGGAATGCAATTTCTACTGAGTGGGATCTGCTCTTCTTGATGTGATTTATAACCCCCACCCACCCCACTTCTCTGAGAGAGTTTTTTATCAAGGGGCTCCCTCTTGTATTTTATGTGACTTCTGTGTATTTTCTACACCCCCTCCCACCCCCCATAACCACCGAGGGGGAACGCCAAACCCCACCTCCAAACACCCCACCCCAGAATTCACAATAATGAAATAACCAGAACTGGGGGCACAATTTACCTTGTGACACCATTCATTGTCAATACTGAGGATAATCCTTTTTTATACCCTAGACAGGCAACGTATCTCAGGAGATAGGCATATTTCAAAATGCGATAAAAAACGACGCAAACAACATGACTTATTTTTCTTTTTCAACATGTCAGGACAATGTTCACAATTAATACTAATAGTTGTATTGCATTTTTTGCTGGAAAAAAGTAAGATTAATATATGCCTGCTTTCTACATTTTCTGAATGTCCAGCCCCATGGGCGGACGTGTTGGCTTTAGGTCAAACTGACAAAGTGAGCACAGAAAATTTGAACCAAGTGATGTGACCCCCATACTCCAAACAACCTCAACTATGATAATGATAACAGTATTGGATGAAAAATTCTTCCAACAAACAGTGACACAGACATGAACACAAATGATGGTCAAGATATTAAAATTAAACTTGAAACATTATACAAATGTTAGACTAAGTTTTGCCAAAAAGTTGTAAAAGGATGCAATTTTCAGGCTGTTTTCAAGAGGTTATCTGAAGGATGAGTAACAGAAAATGAGTCTAAGAATGACTCAAATAATAAAAATAGCATCTTACACTAAGCAACTAAAAAGTCACAGCAAATCTGTGTTCAGATCTATGAGTGATTCAAAGAGGCAGACAAAAATGTAACAGGCAAAAATCATGGAGTACCAGAAACTGTTTAGTCTTTCGCTGTGGCTATAAACTCACCCAGAGTGACCCTAGAACTGTATGCCATTGTCTGAAGCTTTCAAGAAAGTCTCTAGCAAATAAAGTTTCCCACAGTAATCCACACAGAGGAATGCCACAGCAGCTGAACGCGTCCTTGTGACTCACGCTGAGGAGTGGATACGACTGTCTGCAGCGCACAAATGCCACTGCCGCCCCACCCTAAGCATTCCTTCTGATTGTGCCTCTGACTGCTTCTGCTTCACTCCATCATTTTACTTTCATCTTCAGCGTGAAAGGTCAAAGTGTGTAT
Organism: Tor tambroides; assembly: GCA_021397915.2. NCBI lineage: Eukaryota > Metazoa > Chordata > Actinopteri > Cypriniformes > Cyprinidae > Tor > Tor tambroides. Next base: position 7,480 of record JAFVLL020036084.1, on the reverse strand, counting down.
CATTCTGCTCCCTAGTTCAGAAGCACATTGGCCAGGGAGTTTCTAGGCCTGTCCAGTTCCATTGTCAGAATCATTCCACTGCACTAAAACATGCAACTAGAAATTCCCAGAAAGCATCACAAACATCACATTCACAAAAAGAAGGAAAAAACAGCTTATTATGCAGGAATGTTTTTGTTTTTTTATTTAATTTTATTTGTTCATTTATAAATGTTTTTTGTGGCTTTATTATACTTGTACAATATATATATATATATATATATATATATATATATATATATATTTGCTAGTGTCCAAATTTGTGTTCAAGATACAGTGATTCACATCATAGGGAACTAAGAACTATGATGAGACACAACCAAAGAGACAGACAATATAGGAGGGAAGATCTTCACTTCTTGGTTCTCTTGGCTCTTTTTCTTTTGATGCTTGTCAGTTGCAACTTACCTTTACCAGAGTGACTGGACAACCTGTACACTGGCTCCTGACCTGGCTATACTAACCATAGGGAGACAACAGGAGGAGCCAGAGAGGAGGAAAAAGAGGAGAATGTTGAGTTCTCTTCAAGAAGTGCTAGGGCAGCACACAGTGTTCCCTCATGCAAAGAGACATTCATAAACAGACAACCTGTCTCTTTGCTCCCTAATGCACCAGCGCTGAGCAATGACCCTGAGTGAAAACTCTTCAAGGAGAGGAAAAAACACAGCATCAAAAAACGTCTATGGTGCAAGACGGGCTTTATAGAGTTGGACAAAATGGCTGGCAGAAGCCCACCTTTAAAGAAGCGCAACTTAGTTCCTGGTTACGGCTCCATCCGGTAGCTAAGTGTCTGAAACCCAGCACTGGATAACGGCAGAATTAGCGTAAAAAATAAGGCAGAGGCCTTTCGGGAGAAGAGCTCTGACTGAGTTGTCAGAGCAGAGTCTGGAAATATGTCAGGGCTGCTAAGCAGTCTGTACGTTCTGTTCCAATCCTACACACAACACATACGGTGCATGAGGGACCAGGTGTGACGCTGGAGCATCGGCACTGGGTGTACTGGTGGAGATGAGGTGAGCGAATGCGGCAGAAAGGATGGCGTGAGCAGGCGTACAAGTGCAGCGGAGAGGATGGAGCACAGAGCGCAGAGTTTTCAGTGATATTATGATCCTGTAACAGGATCTGCACGTTTCCATGCCTGTGTTTCAGAGCTCCCCTCCCCCCTCACCTCCACACAGTGCTATTTCAGATCCGGAGGGTACTGATTCCCACAAACACACACATACACACTAACTCACACTGTCTCTAGCTCTCAAACACCTGCAGATAGAAATGCACAAATGTAGACAAAGTCACATGCATGTTGTGAAACACTGAGATTCGCTAGTGCATCAGACATAACGGACATAAGCACACAAAGGACAACACCAGTCATGAAGAAGATGATGCTACTGGTTAATGCTATTTTGCCCATAGGGATTTTTAAAAAGTCTGTTTAAGAGTTTTAAGCCATGAACCAAACCATCCAGCTATGAGATGAATCACAACATTACAAACTTTGGTTTCAAGCAAAAAAATATTTGAAACTCAGACAAAAGAACAAATGTGCAATACTGTTTACTTAATGTCTTTAATGAGGGAAATAACTACAACATCATCTCTCAATCAATCTATCTATCTATCTATCTATCTATCTATCTATCGCTACTTGCTGGTCAATGGCACTTGGAATTAAGGGGAGGGGCATTCTCATTCTAAAGATCTGATTGGACAAAAAATCTGTGTAGCTCAGGATGAGTCATCAATATTTTTAGTTTATTTTCAGCAGAAGAGAAAGACTGCATATTTTAAACAAAAGTGATTTTTGCCAACAATTAGGAGTACAAACTAACTTTCACTAAACTCTAATTTTGATTTAATGGAGTCTTCAATGACGACGATGATAGGAGAGGGGAGAAACAGAGAAACTCTCAGTTCTGTAGTCTTACTGTACAGAAATAGTTCCGGCACATGTTTCACCATCCTCTCCACCTGGGCACTGTATACTTGCTGTAATTTGTTGCAGCACAAAGATGGAGTGTCATTTATATGGGGACTCCTGATGAAGGCTCAATGACTCTGAACAAACAAGCAAAACTGTAAGAAAGTAAGACAGACTAACAGAAACAAGGAAAGAGGCAAGATAGATAGAGAGAAGGCTGTGGGAGAAAGGATAGACGGAGAGAGAGAGATGTGTGAGACGGTAAACAGAGAGCAATTGAGACAGACAGATGGAGAAGGCCCAGACACCACATTCTCACACAGCACCGAGCGAAAGCTGCAGGGGTCAGACAACCGTCTGACATCTTAAAAACTAACAAAATAACATGTCTGTAAAACTGTCGCATGCTGGATCTGTACTGTACCTCACCCGTGCCTGTTGTACGGTCTTTACTGTACCATAAAGTCTTACAACACTAAAGACAGTCAAACAAGTGGACAGATATGCATCTCTTGCTGTATTGCAGTTTTTTAGAACATGATCTCACTTGTATTGGCCAAAACTGAAAAGTAATAAAAGAAAACATCAGTAACTAGGCAAGAGAGTCTGCACTGTGTAGCCATGTAAAAACTTTAGAGCTGTCTGCCTTTACTTTCAGAGTGTCTAAGAGAGCTGATGAAAACTCATTTTGCAACTAATGCTCTACAAATCAGCAGATAAGATGTTCGTTTGTTACAGCTTTTTTGGGCCATTGTGAGTCATAACTAATAACGATATGTAAAAAGAGTGAGTAATAGCTGATAAAATGCTGATACATATATATATATATATATATATATATACATACACACACATGTGTGTGTGTGTGTGTGTGTGTATTTATTTGAAAGAATCCTCTTTAAAAAGCATTTATTTGTTAAAAATACAGTAAAACAGTAATATTGTGAAACAATATTACAATTTAAAACAACTGTTTTCTATTTTAATATTTTTTTAAGATTTACTGCTGTGATGGCACAGCTGAATTAATTACTCCAGGCTTCAGTGTCACATGATCCTTCAGAAATTATACAAATATGCTGATTTTGTGCTAAAAACACATTATTATTATCAGTGCTCTGTTAAAAACATTTGTACTGTTTCATTTTTTTTTTTTTTTTTCATATTTTTGTGGAAACCATGAACAGGCATTGTCCAATGCAAATATCACCCAATTAGTAGGCCTACACTTCAGAGCCAGCAGAGCTGTGGATCTCGAACTCAGAGAGCAGCAAAGAGGCGGCACATACTCTGAGAAGCTTCTTTACGTCAGCAAGAGTAACAAGACAACCCACATTACAGATTTCCCCACAGGCACTGAATGTTGCAAAGCACTGTATCATGCACTCATATACTGTACATACTAACACTGAAGATGTTCACTTTGTTGGACACCTTATGCATAAATTAAGGAAGGATTTATGAAAAGTTTGCACATATGTTTACAGAAAATACTCTGTACAGTAATTTCACACTAAAATCATTCCCTAAAAAAAATCCACTGTTTCTGGAGTAACTTAAACTGTGCTGTAATATATGTTGAACAAAAAAGGGGGGGGGGGGGTGCAATATAAGAGAGGAAAGATTAAAACTTCCCTTAAACTTCTAAACGTCACACTCCTGTTAAAAAACAGCTAAATAGTAGCTGAGAGAGGAACGCAATTCAAACCGGTTTGACCAGAGGGGCAGAAGTCTTGGAGCACTAAGTGAAAGTGTAAGATAGGCAGGCACACACACACACACACAGTTACACATACGATTTAATTGAAAATAAAACTCAACAAGCAACAAGTGATGGAAATGAAACTAATAAACAATAATTACTAGTCTTCCTTCTTTTGCGTTACTAGTCCTCCTCTCTTCACTAATCAAGTGACTAATTCAAGAGACTAGATTGTGAGACGGGCTATTTTACTGAAATAGCAGTATGTAACTGAAAATATCATTTTCAATATCAGCCCAACTTTGCAGCATAAACCTTACAGGAAAAACATGAGTGGCCTATCAACATGTACAGGCACTGAACAACTTTCTAATGTCCACTCTTCAAAAAGTCAGTGATGTGATTTCTGGACACTGAATACACCCACTCTGTGACATTTACAATTAAATGAGGGACAAAACCTCATTTTTCTTCTATGACTGTGTTGCAGGAAGGAAGTGCACATTTAAAGATGACACGGAGAGTACAACATGCAAATGTCACAGAGTCAGTCTTTTTGTTTAAAGGAAATAAGACAGCAATACGACGAGGAGACTGACGAAAGCAGGGGTTGTAATCTACTTTGCTTAATATGAACCGTGCATTCACTAGAAAATCCAACTGGACCTTGATCCTCTGAATTTACTGAGTGTGTGCGTGCATGTGAGTTATTTGGACTTTGAATGTCAGTGTGTCTGACAAGGATAGCAACTGCAAAATAACTTCTGCTGTGAGTCGCCACAGATTTCACTAACTTCTTTACAGTAAAGATAATGAATAAACCGTTTAAGTGATGAAAACAACATAGTATCTTCACTACACTGTATAAATGTATTGCTGCGTGTTGTGATTTTTCTTATAAAATTAAACTCAAGTTTATACAGTGTGGTTTAAAGTGAATTTTCAGAAACAGCGAAGAAAGATATTTCTCAAACACTGAAACATAATGACACTGTCCCTCACAATCCCCCCACTGCCATTTTCCAGTATGTGAATTTGTTCCATGACGACCAAATAGGCCTAAATTTATTTATCGTAATCAGAAGCCAAAAATAAAACCATCTACTGTGTCAAAGCCATTCAATGCCTATTTACCATTTAATCAAAACCATGTCTAATTCAACCGTGAAGCAAACATTCAACTTTGTACACAATAAGACTGTAAAAATCATCATAATGTTATAACAACATCTTATTTCCATTCATTTAACATGTCACAATTATTTCAGAGTTTCAACTTCATCAGCAGTTAAATTCAAAGTGGTTGGAAAGTGCAATAAACATGCTGTCACCTTGATTTTAGTTAAAAATCAGTAAACAGAAATTAAACTGTTCTATTTTAGTGAGCTGAAATTATTTACAGTTACAGTAAATCCCAACATCACGCTCTTATCTAAAATTTAAAAAACAAACAAAATAACATCCGATTTCAGTGTAAAGTGTCTGGCTGGTTCTGGATCTCTGTCCCAGAGCCGAGCTCTTCAGTCAATTGGATTAGTATCTTCGATATCAACAGAGCGCAACCATAAAAAAAAAAAAAACATTTAGAAATATAAAGATGTTTAACTTGACTCAACTGTCGACTCGGTTCGGCTACAGAGCGGGTCTGCCTTGGGTTGCGACATGCCTGTGAACTTTCCGAAGATCGCACCGACCGCCAGACAACAATGCACGAATACACGTATGACTGTTGCCTCTGCTATGTGCAACATCAGTGACGCCGCAGCGTTTCCACGCCACTTACATGATCTCAGTTATTTATGAATAAGCTCCGCGCTTACCTCGTCTACTTCAAGTGGAGGAATAAATTGAAGCATCGGGATGGATCTTTGTTTTATTGTTGACAGTCGGTACCGATAAAACTCTTGCAGCTGATGAGGAAGGTCGGCAGTGAGTTTGTGGAGAGAGAAAAGGACAGCAGACTATCCGCGAGCCCGGAGTCAGTCACTGTGACCGACACAATCGCCTTCCAATGCGAATGACGTCGAGAGAGACTTGTGCTCGACTACACAGAGCCTGGCCTCGGAAAAGTCCAACCCCTACACACGCAAGCACAGCCTCCACGCGTCCACCCACTAACTCTCGGGTTGTGTCTCCAATTCTAGCACGCTGCCTACCTAGACAGCGTCACGGGCGCGTTGCGAGACACTCGCGTGAGTTGAACTGACGCCGAACGCGTCTATGATGAAGCAGGCACCTCAATAGGTTTCGAGATACGGCCCTATTCTATCTGTGCAGCATATAAGGCAGTAGAAATGAGACTGACAAAAGTTTTGTAGTCGACATGTCTTGTTTCATTTGAACGTAATAGCGCCTGAAGCGCTTAAAAATTAAACGGGTTTTGCTCAGTGAAAGGAACTGCTTAGTCGGCAGAAAATATTACTTGTCAGCTTCAGTTGGTCAAACTAAATTTCATATGAACAGTTATGAACAGAAAATGTGGGGTTTAAACCCCAGATTTGTCTAATTGTATTAATTTTATTATAAACATTAAATAAATGAAAAAAGAGAGAAAGAAATATGAGTAGGCCTAATGGGGTTTCACTTTTAGCCTAAATTAAGCTGTCGTCAGTACAGGCTAGCTAGTAAAGGAAAAGATTTGTTTGATCATTTTTACTTAAGCAACAGGGTTGAAGGTTGAGTATGAGGAATGTAGTCAACAATGTAGTCAACATGACAGTTTGTGTTAAAATTGAGAAAATGGAATGTGATTATTTGCTGCCATGCTGTAAAAAGTGTTCAAATTATATTATTTTACTATTTTAAACAATGTTACCCTTTTTTGTAATGGGGAGGGGAGGGGGGATCATGCTGTAAAATGTTTGTGTACAAAGTGTCAGACTGCTTAATATTGCATTTTTGATAATTAAAATTTAATCAAAAATGTTTTTAATGCATACATAATTATCTAAATAAATCAAACACATGCTTTAATGCATTTAAGCCATGAGATACCAAAGCATACTGTCATACAAAGGGCTAAGGATAAAAAACCCCAAGATGTTCTTGAGTGCATGTAATGAAAAAGGGTTTGTTTGTGAAGGGTGAGCATATTATAGAGCAATATGCATGCTTGATAGTTCCCAACAGCTGCATACTGTATGACCTTACCGATGATGCTCTTATAGAGGCCTCAAGCTATTGAACTGCCACCACATGGCAAGGATAAGCACTGCATGGCACATAACCACTTTACAGTATACTGTATCCCTCTAAATTAGAACTCCAGCTGTATAATAACAGTTAAACATAAGACAGTTAAATTAAACAATACAATTCAAATGTATAATAAACAGCTCACAAATTTGTTGCCTAACATCAAGAATATCTGATGCAAAAAAGTCATCCTTTAAAACTGTCTAAGTGGTTGCTCTGCCAGATATAAATACACATCATTTTAAACTGGACACAAGATGACATATGAGATCATAAAAGTGGCACACTTCTTTTAAGCAATGCATCATCCCGGAATAAAATGCTTCACTGCTTTTATTTTTAGACTTGATCGACTGTATTTATGTGGCAATTAAGCGTTATTTCCAAAGTAAATACACAATTCAAAACACATAAATAAACTTTACTCTCTCTCCAAGGGAACCAACTAACACAGTTTGCACACTTCAGCAATGCAGTGTGATTTATTGCCACCAATGCAATAACACAGGGCATGTTTCCATACAGCATACACACTGTTATCCCTGAAATTGTTTTAACCCAAATTAATTAAGTACATTAAACATAAAAATTACATTTTTTAACGTAGTACTCAATTTTTTGAG
>JAFVLL020036083.1:0-43083 GCA_021397915.2 Tor tambroides | reverse complement strand
GCAAAACGTCTCTCCAAAGACGTATATCTGATACGCTGGACATTGGCAGTTGAATGTTTGTCCTGGGACTGTCTGAGCTTCTCCCTGTACAGACAGATACTAACACACATACGCAGAGAAACACTTATCTTACTTCAAGGTTGCCTCGGCCCTAAACGTTATCGGGCATGGTTACACACAATGAGAGCAGCTTCTTAGAGAGTAGAATGGCAGACTAAAGCCATATTCAACTTATTCTCTAACATGCATAAATGTAACTTTGATTAATAATCATTCAAGAAATGTTATAATTAATATTATTATGAAGGCCATTGTAGATCTGCGATCCACTCCTTCAGTACGATCAAAAATTACAGAGTATTTTTAGTTCTTTTCGCGGTCATCGAGAAAATAAGAGACAGACCGCACCAGCGCGGGCTTCGACCCCAGGGGGTTAATTAATCTAATTAATCGCAAATTAATCACACATCAAATTTAGAAATTACTCCCAAAAGATCATTTAAAGCCATTGTTGTGTAAAGCATCAAATAAACATTACAAAAAGTAGCTTTAGTAAGAAATTTTTTGATTCAACATAAAATTTATTATACATAGCCCACTTTTGGACCATGAGGGTGAGTAAATGACTAAATTTTCATTTTTGGGTGAATTATACCTTTAAATTAAAATTAGAAATGTGGCCTTAGCAACTAGCTGAAATGTTTAATTTCTATTAACATTTATTTTATTTCAGATAAGTTTTTTAATGTATTAATTTTAATTTTAGTTTCAGTTTTAGTTAACTATAAATAATAACCCAGCTGTAAATGTGTATATTTTAGGTGCTGATGGTTTTTAGAAATATCCATTTATTCATGTTCCTTTATATAATTCCTTATTTTTCTGCAGTATTTCCCAGTGCAGTTCCATAAAGGGGAACACAGCTATGATAACCAGGCTTTGGACATGAAGCCGTTTTTCCGGGCTGTGGGGCCGGATTTCCAGAAGAATCTTGAGGTGGGGCCGTTTGAAACGGTCAATATTTACCCGCTGATGTGCCACCTGCTGAAAATCACACTTGAACCCAATGACGGACACCTGAACGCCACACGACACATACTGACCTCCTCCATAGAGACAGAGAGTGAGAACATCTGCTCATACACATCTATCTATATATCTATCTGTCTATCTGTCTGTTTGTCTGATGAAACTGTCTTGTGTTTCAGATAAGGACTCGTCTGATGATATTCTCAGCAATGTTTTCATTGGTCTGGGATCTGTCGCTGGTTTTCTGCTCATTGTCTTTGTTTTTCTCTTAAGTCGTGGCATTCACAAACGCAGGAGGAACAAAAGCAGGTAGGGATGTAACAATACACCTAAACCCAGTTGAAAATCAATGAATATATGTGACAATTCAAGTGAGCTGAGATGTTAAATGAATCACGATACAATTGGGGGTGGGAGGTTTATATGAATGTATCTCTGAGGGGAACTGACTATCTTCAGAAAAGTTTAGATGGTATTTTCTTTTCATCTTGCCTCTGTATAGTGAATATTAATGTAGTATTTAAAAGTGCAGCATTGCTTTGTTTACAGCAGTAACTAAGGAAACACTGTATCCCTGCTGTTCCATAAGTGCCACCTGCTGTCAGAAAGTGAATTTGCATCTCATTCAGCCCGTCTGCTTTTATGTAGTTTTATGTAGTCAGACCATTCTGTTTTTGCTTCAAATGCATTTTAAAAGTTGCATTTTATGCTTATAAATGTGGACATGCTGATATCTCTTAAAAAAATATCCAAGCTAGTAAAGAGCACAGACAAAGCCTTAGATTTTATTTATTTATGTATGTTTGTGATTTGGAATGGGTTTTAAAATTTTTATTTATTTCTCATTTTGTTTATAAAAAATCATATTGTGAAACTTGTATCATCATGAATCGTATCACATCATTATTTGAGTGAATCATTACATCCCCCAAAAGCAAGTAAATCTCACCCTAACTCACATCTCAGAAAATCAGACAGTTACTGACAGAGGAAGGTTTTATATTTTATATTGTACTGTCACAGCTTTATTTAGCTCGACCATCCTTTATTTAGCATAATTTTTCTTTAAGATTATTATTAAAGAGAAAACAAAGAAATAAAAATTATCATTACTAACCTGATTTTACTTTTACAGACCAGATCTTGAATGTTGCATTAAATGATCTGTATGTGTTTTGTATTCTTGGTTTACTTCACAGTTCCACAGACGAGGAGAAGATTGACAAGTGTCACTCTGAAACAAAGCAAACAGCATTTTAGATCCAGGAATCCAGAAGATAACACACAAACATCATTCCAACAGATGCAAAGAAATTAGTTTAAATTGAGTTTAAAATTTCATCAGAAACTTTCAGAACAGTCATATTTAAACATTTATAATTGACAAAAACATATTTTAGTTTGTTACATTTTTCCCTATATTTTTAACCAGAAAAACTCCACAGAAATACTTGGAAAAAACTTTTTATTCTATTTTGTAATTCTGAAAATATACTCCAACTCAAAATTGTCTAGTGACTTGTTACATCTCGTCACAAATTTTTCAGTTGGCTTAATTGAATTTCTGTGAATTGAATGCTTCAGTTGTTAACATTGGCTCAGTCAGAAACAGGGGCAGCGCTAGGGGTGGGCTAAGGAGGCTGAAGCCCCAAATGTTTTCAGCATAGCCCCGAATGTTTTATTTATATGCCCTGAGTTTTCATGCACATTAAAATAATTTCTAGAACCACGGATTTGTACTCTGCACATTCACCACTCCTGACAAGAACAAGTTATATATATATATATATATATATACATATATATTCAGGTTTTCATGGATGTCTCTAGGCTAAGCCACAGATAACTACTCTACATAGTTGTTTTTTTTCTCACTGTCCCAAAAGAAAATGAAACATTAAACAGGATACAGAGTTGACATTTTATGACTTCACTTTATTAACAAATTAATTGGAACACAGGAAATTTGAATACATTCATGAAGTTTTCTGCATAACAGGATTGATGTTTTATGTGGTGAAGAAAACATTCAAAATCTGCACTGTTTAAGTTGAAAGCCTGCAAAAGCGAGATATTGCTCTTGAAAAGTCCTTAATAACAAAGACTTATACTGACCATCTTATTTATACTGGCTTAAGGAATAAAGTAGTATCAGAATTTCGCAAGGCTAAGATTATTAATTCATCTTAGTTATTTTAATTATTTTTAATTATTAATTATTTTTCCAAACTATTTGGAGGAGGCCAGTGGCAGCAGTTCTAAATTGTGGGCATACATAAATAGACTGTCCAATTCAAGCAGGCAAAAACACTTTAAAATAAACTGTCTTATTTTATTTAAACCAATTTAGACTTAAATTTAATTAATTTAAACCAATAATTTGGTTCATAGTCATGAGGCTATCGCAAATGTTTTTAATAGTTTTTTCACTGAGACCGTACAAGAATTAGCAAGTAATTTAAATATATCGAGTCATCCCCTGAAGAATTTGACTATACTCACACAGGCTCCTTTTATATTAAAGAGGTATCTCGTGATAAAGTTCAAAAAGTGATTGCAAATATGAGGACATTTATAATATTCACACTGAATTAATCAAGAGATATCAAAGCTGTCTTTTGGAGCCAATTACTTGTTTAGTAAATTTGTCAATACGAACAAAAATATTCCCAGAGAGCTGGAAAACAGCAATAATTACAATGGTCTATAAATCGGGAGATAAAGATGTAGCTAGTAACTATAGGCCTATTGCTATCCTACCTGTAGTTTCAAACGTTTGGAGAAGATAGTTGCCAAGCAATTAGTGGAACATTTAGAGTCTAACCAGTTGCTTCATCCACAGCAGTTTCGATTTAGAGACAAATATTCCACTGAAATACGTAACTGCTATTTGCTTGAAAAAAAAAAAACATTTTCATTGGATAAAGGAAAAGTTGTCAGGCAGTGTTCCTGGACCTAAAAAAGTCTTTGACACTGTTAATCACAGTATTTTATTAAATAAATTAGTTTAAAATGTCATCAGAAGCTTTACAGTGGTTTGGGTCTTATTTGGGCGGGAGACAGCAATGTGTTAGGGTCAATGGGGTGAAGTCACCTGAGTGTGCTAACAACATGGGAGTACCGCAAGGGTCTGTACTTGCCCACTGTTGTTTACAATGTACATAAATGACCTACCAAATTGCTGTCCAGGTGTCAACTGTCAGATGTATGCGGATGACATTGTTGTCCATGTGTCTACTAAAACACCTAGCTTGGCAGGTGAGAACCTGACACAGGCATTACAGAATATTTCTAGATGGCTTGAGTTGTCTCATTTAACTCTTAATGTTAAGAAAACAGTTTCCATGTGCTTATCCATATGAAATAGGCCTGCAAGGGATGCATTTGAGGTGCGGATCAGGAATTAAGTAATTGAAGTTGTGAATGAAATCAAGTATCTTGCCATCATTCTGGATAAGAATTTAAAATTTGATAGGTTAAGTATATCCGTAAGAAGGTCAAACTGAACCTAAATAGTTTGTGTGTTATTAGAAGGGATCTGTCATGTCAAACTGCAAAACTATACATGCACGTAATGATATTTTCACATTTATCATATTGCATTACATCATGGTCACAAGCTTCCCCAACTACACTGAAGCCTATTGTTTCAATATTCAAACAGACAATAAAAGATATGTACCAGAAACCTATGCGGTGGCATCATTGTGATGTACTAGGAGTCAGACCTCTCATAGGACAAACACACGAGCCACTATTAGTGGTGACTGTCTTGTTCCAAATACATCTTTTGGTCAGTCTGCTTCCTCTGCAAAGGGGCCAAAACTCTGGAATGCTTTACCTACTAATTTAAAATTAGTGACCAATGGCAATGCTTTCAGTAGAGGACTTAAACAATGGCTAAATCAAAACAGCAGAGCTTACATAAATAGTCTATTACCAGGTTATTGTTTGATCATGCCTTTGCTCTATAGCTTATATATGTAAATAATTCTGATTGTTGAATGTTTTTTCCTTCTTATCATTAGTACTGTCGTTATTATTTTTATTGTTAGTATTGTTACTATTAATATTGTTTTTTTGTCTTTTTTAACAACAAGCCTCCCTTGGACAGATGTTGAAAATTCGCGTGTGTGCTAAAACACTTAAGCAAATGCATATGGTTTGTCCAATGTAATTGTGATGTCCATGTCAAATAAATAAATAAATTTAAAACACACACACAAAATAATGACAAAGTTCCTATGCATCACATATGCCAAGTGACAGAACAAAAGTTACTTCATTACATAGACCTTATGCGTCAGAGAAACAACTGCACAGTGATCTTTATAATTTTGTCTTTGAACTTCCGTTTTTGCGGTAGCTGTTTCCACCTTATTTTTGTCACAACAGTAGGCACAGCCATTTGTAAATGTAATGTCTGGCTTCTGGTGTCATCCGCTTCCAGCTATTTTTAGCTGTACAAAACAGCTCATTTTGGTTTGTAGTGCAAACAGTTTTACCGTTTACTACACTTTACTATTCTTCCTGTTCTTTCCCTACAGTGGCTAATGAACCAGAAGTCTCGCAATATTTATTCACAATAAAATGGCTTAGCCTACTTAAGTTTTTGAAAAATAAGGTGGATATAATCACTGTTGAAGAGTAATTAGCTGATTAAGTGAATATGCTGATTGTAGAGTTATCGAAAGTTATCATGTGCATTGTAATGTTCAAAGGATGTCATAACAAAAGCCAGTAGACCTTGTTCATAAATGAATACAACCTTACCTTCAGGCTGTGAAAATACAAACCAGAAGACAAAAGACAAGGAGCGCAGTGTTGAAAAGGATAGTGGATATGGTCTACAATGAGGGTGAGATATACAGTGTCAATCAATATATAATTAGTTTTATCGTTTATAATCTGGTTAAAGTTACAAGAGAAAACTTACTGAAAAAAGGCAGACACCAACTGCAGTATAATCATTCAGGAGTCGCGTAACGTTGCGCAGATCACATCTCAGTCAATCTAACACTGTTTTATACAGAGGACATGAGAAAAATAAAACGACAGGATACCAACATATAATTACGGGGTAACCCAAGAAAACATGGTCACGAAACCATTGAACATGAACCCGCAATTTTGCTGACATGTAAACTTTAGGCCTATACCGGGTCCTGAAGCAAAACTTTTCTAGAATAATTTAGGTACTCAATACTCACCATAACCTCTTGAAACTCGTTACGATGAATATCTGTCTTCTCTTGGGAATTGCTTGGGTTTGGTTCGGCTGATTCATCTCTGCTCTCCCGCGCATCCGCGTTTGAATTCATTGTACCAACGGTTTTCTTCGGGCGCAAGTTGCGCATGCGTATACAGTTAACTCTCGTTCTGCCAACACAGATTGTTCACTTTGACTGGACAGATGGACTGACCACAATTAAATATGTTCGATGAATATAAATGTTTAATTTTAACTAAAGACCTTAACCTAAAATTACCACAATGTAATTTCTTCACACTGAATTTCCCTTTATATGAAATTTTGTCTTTTTTCCCTTTATATGAAATTTTGTTTTTTTGTCTAATTTCTTGACTAATGAGGGCCTTACTTATTCAATATGACATTTTATATAGATTATTTTTATTATATCATTATTTGTAGCTCTGTTTTTTAATTACATTTCAATTTGCATTTTATTTTTACATTATTTGTACCTCATCATTTTCACCTTTATTGGCTTCAGATTTAACTTTTTTAATTGCATATAATTGCACATAAAACACGATATTTAAAAATATAACAACACAATATGTTGAAAATAATACTAAAATCACACCACGATTTACAACAATAAACAAGATTTTTTTAAATAACTAAAACGTTTCACCTTTGCTCATATTCTGTTTTCATTTTTTTTTAACAAATAGCCTATACAGGAGCCTTGTTCAAATAATTTGATATATAAGTTATTAAACAAAGTTAAATTAAAAAACAAACACTTCATACTACAATATATTAATTACATATCAAATATAACATAAAAAATGTAATACCCACAACATAATGCTAATAATATTAAAAGTCACATACAGAACAATATAATATTATAGTTAAGATATTAATAATAACTAAATATATCTGAATAAATGGATTAAAACAACAATTTAAAAAGAAAACAATTTAAATGAACATATATTGTTTCTATGTTTTGATTTGTTAATGTCTTGTTTTCGAGTACAATTAAAAAGAGTGAAATTAAAGTGAATAATACAGATTCAAATAATTATATAATTCAGCAAATTTATTTTACTTATGTGTGTAAATCGAACTTATTTATGTCTGTACAAAATAATAGAACAAATATTATATATCATTCCTCATCAATATGCTGTTCATCAAAACTCACATTCTTAAAAAAAAATATGTGTGACGTCACGTGGACGGTGTCCTCCTAGGGCCATTGCTAGCGCCGCGCGTTTGCGTATCCGCCCCCTTCTGTCCTGCTGCTCGCTCCCTCTCTTACACACTCACGTTCACGGAGAACGAGATGAGAATGAGATGAGAGCAGTCATGGAGGAGCTAAGCGCGGTGGGAGAGCAGGTCTTTGATGCCGAGTGTATCCTCAACAAACGCCTGAGGAAGGTAACAAACACGCACACAAACACACGTGTCAATCCGAATGCATGCGATCCTCAACGGGTATTTGATTTCCACAGGGCAAACTGGAGTATCTGGTCAAGTGGAGAGGATGGTCGTCCAAGTAAGTGAGAACTGATACATATACTGCCTTTATTATATGTACGTGTGTGTTTATATGTAGACGATATAGGCGAAATGTATGTGCATTGTATCTACTAGGAGTTTGCCAATGCAGCGCTCTTTGCCAGTAAACATCCATGAATGTGAATCTGGTGTAAGGGAGAGCGAGAGAAACAATGAAAACAACAACAGCGTGTTGCGCGTTTAATTTCGCCTCCACGCGTGAATTCATGCATCTCACTCCACTTGATTGTACTGCATCGGATCATTTCGCCTTTGCTTCTTTTTTCCTGCGTTTCTCTTTGTCTTCCAAATTAGTTTTGCTGTGTCTTTTCATCAAGTTGTTTTTGTTTTTTAGTTTTTGTTCGACTGTCCAATCGCGGTTGGTGAAATAAAATCGACAGAAACAAACGTAAAGTAGCAGAAAAATATTTTAGTTTTGTTACTATGATTTTTAGGTATTATTTTCGGTGATCAAGATCATGTACTGAGTTGAGGAATCGCCCAATGCTGGGTCAGTTACAAACCCAGTTAGACTGTATCAGTTTTAGAACGCTTTTTGTTACTTTGTAACAGTTCGTTCTTTTGTAAAGGAAACAGTTTGTAGAACACGCAGCGCGTGGATTGTTTCTACTTTTTTTTCATGGAAAACTCCAGCTGCCCCCCAACCCCCCTTAATGCCCCCACGCTTGCTCTCTGTTACATTGTCGCCCCCTTTTTGCCCCATCTGTGGGCACTTGAGTTGTCAATCACAAGAGCCTCACCTCCCGCGCGCGCTTCCATCTGCTTCATTGATTATTTACGTCTCACATCTATTTTTTATTGGTTATTATTACTTGATCAACCAAAATCATAAACTGAACAGAGCTTGAGGTACAATGTCTAAAATGCTGTAATTATTTTAAATGAGGGAGGAGAGGTGATGTCTTGATGTATAACATTTGATATATTTCATAATATAAGACATTTGATAGATTTTTGTTTCCGTAATTGCACATTTAAAATATTGAGAATGGATGTAATCGAGGTTCTTAAGACATTTTCTTTAATTGTGACTTTTTATCTCACAATCTAGAAAAAATGCGAAATATAAACTTGCTGTTCTTAGAGAGTCCAAATTATGACATGTCAACTTGCAATTGAGGAAATATTTGAATTGTGAGATGAAGTCACAATTACTTTTTTTCCCCCATCCTGTTAAAGAAGCAAAAATAAACAAAATTGTGAGAGATAAACTTAGATTTCCAAGAAAAAAAGCCAGAAATCCAAGATATAAACTTTAAAAAAAAGAAGTCACAATTGCAAGAAATAAAGTCCAAATTCTAAGTATATATCTTGACATTCTGATTTTTTTCTTAGAATTGCGAGATAAAAAGTCTAACTAAAAAACAGATTTGTGACATGTAAACTCAGAATTCATAGAAAAAAAGTCAGAATTGTAAGATAAAAAGTTGCAATTACCTTTTTTTATTTATCACATGGTGGAAACAGACTGCCATATTAATGAATCCATGCACGCTGTTTAAAAAATGTTTAGCGTCATAATTTTTCATCAAAATGTAATAACTTCTTCACCTCTTACGTTTTAAACACCTGTCACTTTTCACCATCCATTGAATTCCTGATGGATAAAATCAAGCCTCGTCCTGCATTATTTTCCCATTGGAAGTAGCAGTAGTAGTTATGGAAGTAAAATGAATGGCGTTTCATGTTGATTTTGAGTAATGCTGGGTTAAGGACGTCTGTTTTGATAGATCACTACTTTTTCTGTGTGTTAAATGAAATCCAGACGGTGCAGACTCTTTGAAGTGCCATTTTAAGTAAACTGTCATCTTATCTCTTTTTTCTCTGCTATATAACGCCAACCAGGCTGCGCCTGAAGTCCAGTTCAACTCCACATCCCTTCTGTCTACATTTACAGTAGTAGATGCAAAATTGCTATCCAAATTATATTCAAGGGGTGGTACAGAAATAGCTTGTTTTGCATGCTTGGTTATACTTATTTAGTCTAGGCAGTGTCTTGTGGTGTGACATGCTGTTTTTTTCACTGTTATACATGTATTTGTATGTGCATATGATTAATATTAATTGCAAGACTGTATGGATTATATGTACTTTAAAAACATCATTTGTCACACTTGAAAACTTGTCAGACTTGAAAGAAATAAGGGTTATAGACTTTGCCCTGTACATAACCATCTTTTCGATGCCAAATTAAAAACTTAATGAGCAAGCTATGTCATCTACTCACATGCTAAAGAGGCCAGTGTCTGTGTTTCAGGCATAACAGTTGGGAACCTCAGGAAAACCTTCTTGACCCGAGACTATTGGCTGCGTTTAACAAGAGGTAAGAGGTTTCTCTCATTGGACGAGCAGGCCTGTGTGCGAGAGCAACGCCCCCTTCCCCATGTGCAAACAATATGGGCTGCAACGCTTGGGAGGGCATAAATGAGGTTCCATTCACAGGGCCATTCAGGGGCTGCAGACGTGTCCAGGCTCATGAGTTCCTCTGCAGTCTGACTGAAAATCAAACATTGTTAACAGTTTCAACGGGAACTAGTTTTAGAGTTTTCTGTCAGCGTTTAAGTTTGATTTTACAGTTTATGAAGAATGGGTGTGAAAATGAGACTTGGATCATTTGACAAACAAAACCACGTTTTGACACCAACTTGCTACTGTTATAAAACTAGATTTTGACATTTTTGGAAGAGTATTTGTCTAAATATGGCTCAGAATTCATCCTTCAGTGTAAGTACATGGGAATTGTTCCTCCTGTTTTATCGTTCACCCAAGAAATATTTCTTTGAGAAATCATTAATATCTGGAGAAGAAATTATGCTTTTCTTAGGAAACGCCATTTTTTGCTAACACATCTACCAAAAACAAAGAAAGTGATGTTTTTTGTCCAAATTAGAACAATGGAGAGTTGTGACAGGAAGTGGGGAGAAAGAACAGGAAGTAAGAAGGCTTAAATTCATAAAAACAGGAACTGAATTTCACAATTGGGTGTATATATATATATATATATATATATACACATACATACATACATACATATATATATATATATATATATATATAGACATACATATATATATAGACATACATACATTATATATATATATATATATATATATATATATATATATATATATATATATATATATATATATAAGCCAGGACTGTTCGAATACTGTTAAAAGAATATGTTCATTTTTTATTGTTAGTTTTATTTTCCTTATTTATTAATTTAAATTCTCTGTATGTAAAGTGCTTAGAATTACTCTTGTTCATAAAATATGCTATTTATTTAAAATTGTCTCTGCCTAATGGATTTTAATATTGAAGTAATGGTCATATATAATAGAATTTAATGATAGCAAGGACTGTATGATCTACACAATTGAAATAAACATATATTGCTAATCACTGCTTCTTTTTTCCTCAAATGTTTTGCTCATTCTTAGGGAGCAGGAGCGGGAACTCTTGATCCACAAAAAGGGGAAACGACCTCGTGGACGACCAAGAAAAATATTGGTAAGTATGCAAAAAAAAATGCCAGAGATCTAGGGAAAAAAACAATTTGCACCACACATTATGTTCTCACCATTTTTTCTATGTTTATTTCTCAGGAAACCATTCCAGTGGTGTCCAAATCAAGCAGCTCGTCTTCATTGTCCTCATCTTCTGGTTCATCATCATCTTCCTCATCTTCTTCCTCTTCTTCAGATGATGACGACGATGAAGATGACAATGACAGGAATCCGAAACCGAGCCCTCGTCCACGAGAGCATCACCCAGTCCCTCAGAAGAAAGCCCAGATCGTGGTGGCTAAGCCCGAACCGCCAAAGAAGAAGCGAGGGAGGAAAGCACTTCCTCCGGAGCTGAAGGCGCAGCGTCAGGCCAAAGGTCCTCGGAAGATTCTCAAGACCATTTCCAGAGACTCGGATCTCAGAGGGAGCATAAAGAAGCCGCTCATGCCTGCAAGCTTCACCTACACCGGCTTGAACCGAAACTCTGGAAGGGAGACGATGGGACTGCAGAATAGAAGTTCTTTTACACAGAAGAGCTCCTTAAGTTCCTTGGGACGCTCTGTCGGATCGGCCTCATTACCTACTACGTTAAGTCGGCCGCCACAAACCAAAACCTCTTCGGATTTCAAGCTCTCGGTCTCAGATATGAGCAGCGGAGGAGTTGATCCCAAAACGCCCACGTGCAAATCTCCAGGAGTGGCTGCATTGAATCTGCACAGCAGCAACGGACAGACATGTCCACAACTCTCTCCGAATGTCCCGAAGGCCTCGGATCAGACTCTACTTCACAGATCAGGATCTCTCCAGAAATCCCCATCGAGCTCATTTTCCTCTCTTAAAACTCCCTCCAGCCTTCAAGCTCTCAACCTGCAGAGCGTCGACAAAACAGCGCAGGGTAACGGGACCTCCACAAACGACAGTTCCTACTTGAAGGGTACCTCCAACCCTGGTAGAAAAAGCTCTGGGTTTAACGCAAGACACGAGCAGAGTCCCGCACCGAATGTGCCAAGTAAGTTCCCAACCAGTCAACAAGTCCTTAAGAGTCCGCAACGGGATAAATCCAAAGCGGACGATTTGTCCGAAAGACTCGGGAAGAAGAATCAAGTTAGAGTGGACACGATTCTCGCTCAGACGACCGAGGGCCGAGATCAACCAGTGCAAGACAGATCCTCTTCTAAAGACGCCGGGAAACCAAGCAAGACCCTGAGCGAGTTGAGCACCGGCGAAGAGGGAAGCAGCTCAGATTCTGACCACGATATCTCGTTTCCGAGTGAAAACCGTGACTTGGCCATCTCGGTGCAGGCGGGTCAGGACTGGAGGCCGACGCGGAGTCTGATCGAACACGTGTTTGTCACCGACGTCACTGCAAACCTGGTCACCGTAACGGTGAAGGAGTCGCCCACCAGTGTTGGGTTTTTTAGCATCCGCAATTATTGAATGTCAACAACTGGAACTGCAGCCACTCTGGGATAATCAGGAGAAGTTTCAAAGGAATCAATGGAACTGTTTGGTGCTTCTCCATCTTTGGATTTTACTTGTTTTAACTCAAAATCAGACTGTTTTAGTTGGTCAGTTTTGGAGTTCTTTGAGAAGATGAATGCCTGAAGACCTGCTCAATCAGAGACGTTTATAATCTCAGTTAAGCATAGATAATTAAGCATAAATGTGTTACTGAACAAATGATTGACCGTTCGTCTTGGTTTCCACTTCAGGGATGGTTTCATGTTTTCTTGATGTTGATTCTGAGTACAGTATTAGTAAAGTCTAGGGGTCACAAGATCAGAACAAATGTATCCAAAATGTTTTAAAGCTGAATCTCAGATCACGTATTTTAATGTGCCTGTTTTCAAAGCTGTCCTCTTTCTGCCTGATAACTATTATAACTGAGGGGTTTTTTTTCCCCTTCTAGTATGAATGTGGGCATCTTTTATACTACACAACAGTTCTGTTTATTTATTATTTCTTACTGGTTTTTGTTGGTAGGTGAAATGCTGAAACACACAGTAAAGATTCTTTCTTTATACAAAATTCATCATTGTCTGTTTTGAGTTGAACTTATAGAATGTGGATGTGTCAGAATAGTTCAGAATCAGGGGTGTAAGAATGACAGTAGAGGAGTCTCTTCTGCTCACTAAGGCTACATTTATTTGACCAAAAATACAGTAAACAACAGCAAAGTTTTGTAAAATGATTACATTTCAAAATAACTGGTTTCTATGTGAATGTATTTTAAAATGTAATTTATTCCTGTGATCAAAGCAGAATTTTCGGAATCATTACTCCAGACTTCAGTGTCACACTGTCCTTCAGAAATCATTCTAATATGCTGATTTGCTGCCCAAGAAACATTTCTGAATATTATCAGTGTAAAAATCTATCATTAATAGAAAGTTCAAAAGCATTTGAAAATAGAAATGTGCCTTTACTGACTCTTTTAATCAATTTAATGCATCCTTGCTAAATAAAAATATTAATTTCTTTCAAACAAAAATCTTACTGACTTTTGAATGGTAGTGTAGTTTTTTCTTCTTCTTTGAAACAGTCTTAAAATAAGTGATAATCTCAAAAAGTGGAGGTGGTTAACTTATTTTTTTTAAATGGTTGCTTCACCCCTGAACATATCACATCTTTTAATGTACAATTATTTCAGTCCATACAATTCAAAAAATGACTTCATAATGAGCTTTTAATACATAATTTCCACATTAAATATCCTTCAAACAAGATAAATGTGCTTGAGAAGCAATAACAAAGAAGTCTTTAACACTGAGTGTATTTTGTATTTCTATACTTAGAACAGTAATACAAAATACAGTCATATTAAAGATACAGTCTAAAACAAGTCTCACTTTCTCATGAAAATGTTGTTTCTCAGGTATTTTTTGATCTTTTCATTGGATTTTTTTCAGCATCAAATGCACAGAAGCAATTGATGCTACTTGACAGTAATATGTCAAGCAGCTCTCACATTTAGCGTTTGCTGTCTGCCTTTTGTCTCCCCTGTGGTCCTGCACATTCTGAGAGACCATTTAATTATGCAGGTTTAGACGTTTTAAGAAACCCTTTAATTTTCTCAGAATTCTAAGAGGCAGCTTCCTGACACAGACTCTACTGTGGTCTCTCTGGGCAAGCGGCCGTCCCTGAACCTCACACCAACTTCAGCTTCACTCAAACCATAACTCCAGTGGCTATACCTAGTTAGTTTGTTCAGTAAAGTCAACTTGGCCTGTATAAAATTCCTATAAGGAAAAATGAAACGGATACAAATGAGTCGGTAGTTGTCATCCAGTAAGAGTATAGAGCTGTAAAATAAAAAATGGAGAACAGTTTGGATCATCTGAGTTCATATTGAGATAAATGAGCACAGATTGAGACATTGTTGAGATCCCTTCTGAATCTCTAGGGGAGACACGTGTGAGATTACTGGAGTCTTTTTCCTCAGGAGAAACATCTAAAACACAGGCGATGCAGCAAACATCAACATTCAGTATGCCTGCAAATAGAAAACTGAGATAAATGGATCTCATGTGCATTTTCTTTGCTATTGGCTGACATAGGCTTTCATTTTATATTTTATTTTATGCATCAATTTACATTTAACTACATTTAATTTATATTTCATTTAATAATATATTAATATATTTTACTTATAAATAATTTCATATTTATTTCATATACATTCATTTTATTCATATTTATTCATATTCATTTTTTGTAACATTTCAAAAAGTGAAACTTTCATATATTATAAATTCATTACATGAAAAGTAAACATTTCAAAAGTTTTTTTTTTTTTTTTTTAATGATTAGATTTGATGACAGCTCATGAAAGTCAAAAATCCAGTATCTCAAAATATTAGAATATTTATAGTTGAGTTTCATTAAATGACCATCCATACAGTATAAATGCCGGGTATCTCTTGTTCTTTGAAACCACAATAATGGGGAAGACTGCTGGCTTGGCAATGGTCCAGAAGACAATCGCTGACACCCTCCACAAAGAGGGTAAGTCACAGCTGTATCAAAGCATATTAAATGCAAAGTTGACTGGAAGGAAGAAATTGGGTAGGAAAAGGTGCACGAGCAACAGGGGTGACTGCAAACTTGAGAATACTGTCAAGAAAAGCCAATTCAAACACTTGGGAGAGCTTCACAAGGAGTGGACTGAAGTCAGTGCATCAAGAGTCACCACACTCCAACACTTCTGAAACAGAAACAGCGTCAGAAACATCTTACCTAGGCTAAGGAGAAAAAGAACTGGAGTGTTAATCTTTGGTCCAAAGTCCTCTTTTCAGATAAAAGTACATTTTGCATTTCATTTGGAAATCAAGGTCTGCAGTCTGGAGGAAGAGTGGAGAGGCACAGAATCCAAGCTGCTTGAAGTCCAGTGTGAAGTCTCTGAAGTCAGGGATGATTTGGGGTGCCGTGACATCTGCTAGTGTTGGTCCATTGTGTTTTATCAAGTCCAAAATCAATGCAGACATCCACCAGGAGATTTTGGAGCACTTTATGCTTCCATCTGCTGACAAGCTTTATGGAGACACTGATTTCCTTTTCCAGCAGGACTTTAGCCCCTGCCCACAGTGCCAAAACCACTTCCAAGTGGTTTGCTGACCATGATATTACTGTGCTTGATTGGCCAGCCAACATGCATGACCTGAACCCCATGTGGAATCTATGGGACATTTTCAAGAGAAAGATGAGAAACAGTTGATCCAACAATCCAGACGAGCTGAAGGCTCAATAGTGCCTCAGCAGTGCCACAGGCTGATCGCTTCCATGCCACACCTCACTGATGCTGGAGTTTGTGCTAAAGGAGCCCCGACCAAGTATTGAGTGCATAAATGAACATACTTTAAAGAACTTAACCTTTTCTGTTTTGCAAATCCTTTTTTTTTTTTTGGATTGATCTTAGGAAATATTCTAATATTTTGAGATACTGGATTTTTGACTTTCATGAGCTGTAAGCTCTAATCATCAAAATTAAAACAAAAAACTTTTTAAATGTCTTTACTACATGAATCTAGAATATATGAAAGTTTAACTTTTTGAAATAAGTTACAAAAAAAAGAGAACTTTTTCACAATATTCTAATTTTTTTAGATGCACTTGTGTATATATATATATATATAACTTATATGAAACATATATGAGAAACCTAAACTTGTTTTATTTCAGCTAGTTGCTAAGGAAGCATTTTTAATTTTCTTTTAATTTAATTTTAAGTATTAAAATAACTGAAACTGAAAAAAAAAAAAACTAAAGATATTAATTCATTCATGAATTAATGACAAAAACATCAAAATGACTAAAATAAAAATTATAATATTTTTTTTTTTAAAAATGCAATAAAATAAAAGCAAATTCAAAATATTAATAAAAAAAACATCACCAGTGTTATTTTTGCATCACTGAAAGCAGTATGTCACTGGTTACGTGACAAATTATTTTGACAGTTGAGAGTGTAAAGAAACAGTTTTTGCCCAGAGGGTGTCAGGATATTTCGGAGCAGTTTGCAGTCACTACGATCCATCTGCATGTCGCCGCAGGGCTGCTGTTATCAGTGCAGCTCATTCTTGACCGCAGTGAGATAATCACAGAGCGGCAGAAATAATGAGATAACGGGACACACGCGTGCTGAGGTTACTGCAGTGCTTCGCTACCAGCTTCCTCTGAGCACCATTACATCAGACCTGTAGATACTATTGTAGTATTTAATATATATTTTAAATTTTTATTTTTATATTTTAATTTTTTCTGTTTTCATTTTAATTCTGTTTTCATTAGTTTTAGTTTCAGTTTATGTATTTCAAGCAGTGAAATTGTTCTTTATGGCTTTAGTTTTAGTTAACTATTTTAACAATTGCAAGTCATTTATGCTTCAAGAGAAAAAACATTATTGTATTTAGTCAATAAAAACCACATCTAAACAATGCTTAATATTCCTAAATCTTCACTGTATTCAGTATAATTCTGAAAAAAGAAATAGAGCAGGTAAAATAAGTATTGAACACATCGCTATTTTTCTCAGTAAATATATTTCTAAAGGTGCTGTTGACATGAAATTGTATATATATATATATATATATATATGTGTGTGTGTGTGTGTGTTTGTATTCTGTGTGCTTTTTTCTTTTGAGGTCAAATGTTTCCTGGACCTGCTTATATGAGTTTCATCCTCTTGCTTCCTCTTAAGAGGGGGATTTAAGGCTCTTCATGGGTGTATAAGGCAGACAGGACACACAAGTTAATCAAGTCCATCAACATTATTGTGCCAAGATTGTCTCAGAAGGCGCTTTCCTTTCTTTCATTTGGATTAATGCACAACAATCTGTCTTTTTCAGCACGTATAATCCTTCATAGCAAGATATGTCTTTCACCAATAAAATGAATTCACAAGTGCACAGTCATCTCTAAAGTCTCTGTAAAACAATAGTTGGGCTGTGGAAAGGGTGGAGACAACGAAAACTAACAATCATCTCCTCCATCCACACCCAAAAACACAAACATGTCAAGATTGAAAGCACAACTGAAAGAAAACATAATAATGCTTGTGTTTGTTTAGCAGAAATTAGGTAAGAAAACTTCACTGTCATCATTGTTTAAAGCAATCTGAATAAATACATTTTGGAAATGCAATTATTAAAAGGGGTCATGATATGACATGAAATGACATTTTATTTATGGCAGAGGTATTTGCACTGTATGCAATAGATGCTATTTGCAGTAAGTGAAAATAGCAGTATCTTCTTTGCACTAAGTGCAAATAGTGTCAGATATTATTTGCACCTCTCGTAGTATAAAACAGTATGCAATTATAACAACATACTCAGTGTAAAAGACTTTATTTATTAGAATCATTAAATTGATACTGCCTACCCTAAAGCCCAAAGTATACTTCAATTTTTACGCGTACGCGAGGGACAGCGTACAGTGCACGTGACGCCTATGAGCATTGAATTAGTTTTGCAGCAATCAGTTGTTCCACAAGGCGGCAATACTGTCCCAGGCTGCTGTTTCACAGTAGAAAACAAAACTAAAGAGACAGACACAACAAAATAGCTTTGGTTTAAAAGACTTCAAAAATATTTTTATCGGTCAAAAATTGTGGGGAAAAATAGAGCAGATACTGGACATGGACGAAGCTTTCAAGAGCGCATGTGTCGAACGCAAAACATGAAATGGAGTATGCTATACTTTGAAAGGCTACGTGTTCAACTGTACACATACGCTAGCGTACACATACAAAAACGAAGTATACTTCGGGCTTAACCCTACCAGTTAAACATTTATTTATTTCTACTATCAAATACCTGTCAGGAACTTCATTTCCACTTTTCGAATATTTTGTCCATTTTTATTTAAAATCCAATCGGATATGCCATGGGAAAAAGAATGAGTTCAGAAAAGGGCAGATTCGAGTTTGGAAAGAGTTCAGTAAAACTTGGTCTATCACCTCTCCACACCACTGCTCCTATTAATTAAATGTTTTTGTTTGTTTTTATGTAAATAGCATTTTCCAACAAGGTGAGATTTTTGCACTCAGTGTAAACTGTAACTTCGATTTTTATTATATATTATATATGTTATTTATTTATATATATCGTTCAGTAAGCAGCCACTATTATAACTGGCTAATGTCATTGCATAGGGAACAGTATCAACAGCCCCTGGTATTGCACGTGTGTTTGGAAAACTTTATAATTTACAAACACAGCATTAGTAAACCATTTACTTACAGTCTGTGATGTAGCCATCAGATCTATACAACTAGCTGCTTCATCTTTCAACAAATGTTATACGAACTTCCCATTATTGTGCCTTGATTATTAAACAAAATGCTCGGAACAAACATATAAACCTCCGATGTGATCCGGGATGCCAGATTACATGTAATCAGTTACTTCCTAGCTCTGCGTAAGATCTTTGGATTTGTTTTAAAGTTAGATTATAGCTTAATATACCTGCTGCAAGTCAAGTCAAGTCAAAACACGCACACGCCTCGAGTACCTTATTGCTTATTGAATTAAATTCATTAAATGCTGCCCTTCCGCTAAAAATAGTTCCTGACAGCACCAGTAAACGGCAAGAGAATGTTCCGATGTAACATTTCTCATTGGATGGAGCTCAAATAAAAACAGAGAATAGGAACACTTCTCATGCGCTATGTCATTTATTTTTTCAAGACCATATATGATATTTTCTCACACACACATCTGCTTATCTCTCAGCATGAGAAAATGTCTGTTTTTCGGCTTTTAGGTTAAAACAGACTGATTCGCAACAAAACGCCAGTTTGCGAGATCAGAATAAGGACTGTATTGACGATTCAGTAATGTTATAATCACAACAAGAAAACTGGTCACTTTAACATAATTAATTAACATGAAATAAAATTAAAATAATAATAATTATAACAAATAATAATGGTAAAATATTAGAATATTAAAAATAAACATTCAAATAATGTTATTTTAAAATAATGTTAATAGAATGTTGTAAGAAATGTTCTAATCATGAAAAAAGGACATTTTAACATTCTCAGAACATTAAAAATAAACATTCAATTGTTATATTTTGAAAATAAAGTTAGTATAGATTTGTAAAAAACATTTTTGTAACCTATAAATAACATTCTAATCATGACAAGAAAACTAGACATTTAAATGTTTTAGAAACAATTCAATTTTCCCACATTTTTTTCTAATGTTTATAAGATTTTTTAACAGTTCCTATTCTGTTTTTATTTGAGCTCCATTAGATGAGGCATGTCACACCAAGGAACACCATTTGCTATAATGTTTTTATACACAAAATATAATGTTTGAACGTTTTATTCTAACATCATTAAAATGCCCAGTTTTCTTGTTAATTTAATGTTATTTAAATGTTACAAAAAACATTTCTTAGAATGTTCATCAAGTACAAATATCATCATAAGGATGTTTACAGATTGTCGACCTCAGAACATTTTCTCAACATTATGAGAATGTTCATCAAGTACAAATAACTCAAGGACATTTTGAAAATGATGTACATTTTCTCAACATTATGAGAACTTTTATAAAATATTATCAAAGTTATAAGAAGTACATTACTTTAAGAATGTTTAATCTTAATCAAATTGGAACGCTGCATACACATGCAAGATTGGAATGTGACAGCAAATCAATGTTCCGTTGCTACGGATGCAGAGTAAAGCTTTGGCTAAAAAGAAAGATAAGTGAAATAAGACCACACAAATACAGCATCCGTTTCCTTGACGGTGTAAGCTGAAACATTCATAATTAAATTAAAGAGACTTTGGACATTTTATAAACATTTTTGAATTTTAAGTCAAGAGATTTGAAAGTTTTAATGTTTGAAGTAAAAGGTTATGTAACAATTGATCACTAAAAATATTGATTTTATTGCATGTTTACAAGGTAAATAGTATAACATATGTCAATGTTGGGTTGTTTTTAAAGGATTCCACTTCTTTCAATTTGAGCATGGTTTACAGGAAAGAGGGCATGTATTAGCCAGCACATGCATCTGCACACATAGATGTAGAGTGGAGCATTTATTCTTAGTGGAACTTTTTTCTTTTTAAGGTTAGTATGATGTTCCTGAAATATTTTTTCAACATTCTTCACAGCAAACCTCAAAAAGTTAGTAATTTATCCAATGGAGAATGTTGTAGCTACATGGAACAGCACAAAATCCTCAGTGTTAAATTAGCAAAATCCAGTGTTGGAGTTCACTGATTGAAGATAGAGCATCAGTGATGAACACCTGCTGTAAACAAGTAGAATCACTCAAGGAAAAAGAAACAAGAAGAACAGAAAAAAGAGACGAGATCAGCAGAAACACAACTACTACAACATAATAAATGAAAGAAGACACTGAATCTCAGCAGAGGATGAATAAACAACTCCAAAAACAGCATTACTAGCTTCACTTCTTACTACTGGCATATGTCTAACTAAAGTTCTTATTGAAAATAATAGTTTCGTTTGAACTATTTCAGTTTTATAGTCGCTATTATTGTGATTAATGTTTGTAGGAAAGGGTGTGACGTGTGGCCAAGTATGGTGACCCATACTCAGAATTTGTCCATCCATGTGCACACACACAGCAGTGAGTAGTGAACAACATGCACACACACACCGTGAACACACACCCAGACAGTGGGCAGCCAATGCTGTGGCGCCCGGGGTACAGTTGGGGGTTTGGTGCCTTGCTCAAGGGTCTCACCTCAGTCGTGGTATTGAGGGTGGAGAGAGCGCTAGATATTCACTCCCCCCGCCGACAATTCCTGCTGGACCTGAGACTCGAACCCGCAAGTGCCCCCTCGAACCCGCTGCAACTATTTAACATGTTTTTTTTTTTTTTTATGTTTTTTATGAGTTTGTTTTTTTTTTAACATGAGTGTTTGTACTATAATTATGTATCATGGTATTTACATGATTTTCTACAATATAAAGTAAAACAATTTAAACAGAAAAAAAAAATACCAAGGTATTAGCCTGGCACATGCCCAGAAAATATGCCCAGTGGTATTTTTCTGATATTAGTTCATATTCCGAGTACAAAAAATGATCTCTTAGGCTCATTTCAGGGCTCATAAACACAAAAACACCATTAAATGTTAAGATCAAAATGACCTCTTATGATCTCTTAACTGAGTCAACAGCATTTTATTGCTGGCTGTGATGTTTGTTCAAACTCTGTAATCAGTCTGACAGTGTCTTTATCTGCTCATGAACACAGAGGCTGTTCTGTTGTCTTTTCACT
Organism: Tor tambroides; assembly: GCA_021397915.2. NCBI lineage: Eukaryota > Metazoa > Chordata > Actinopteri > Cypriniformes > Cyprinidae > Tor > Tor tambroides. The sequence goes on along the minus strand of JAFVLL020036083.1, from coordinate 20,994 downwards.
GTGACAGTGTGTTAACCAAAATCAAAACTAAAACCATAAAAATGTTTCTCAAAACAAAATAAGCGTTAACTGAAATAAACTGCAATATAAAAAAAATAACTTATTTTATTTGAGTTTATTTTATTGCTCAATTCAGTTTAGTTTAACAAGGAGTTCTAAAACAAATAAAACTAAATGAACCAAAATAAATAAAAATGAATAAAAACTATATAGACATTTAAAATTAATTTTAAAAAACAACAAAATTACTAAAATTTGAACAAATGTAAAAACTAAATCTAAAACAAACAAATTTTTATTTACTTATTTACTTATTCATTCATTCAGAAACTAGAAGAGTTCATAGAATAAAATAAGAGACAAAATCAATTATAATTTAAATTTAAATAACAAAATTCCAAGATTCCAGAGGTTTTAAGAGCTGATTGTTCTTTAGGGATCCATGTATTTAATCACTGAAATTACCCGACTCTTCCTGTTGTTTGTGATGTACTGGATTGAGGATAAGGATTTTTAAAAATATTATTTACCCACAATTTCTCCCTGGTAGAAAGCTTGGCTTACATAGAGATACATTTATATTCATTACATAAAAAATGCATTTTATGATCTTATTAATTCACATGACTTTTCTTTGTCCACACTTTTAAAATGATCAAAATGATCGCAGGAATTGTGGTTCTTTAAAGCAAAAGCAGTTGTTGAGGGGATGAATTAATTTTAAAAAAAATTTAAAAAAAACATGAATCCATGAGGTCATCAATTCAAGATCAATACTTGAATTATCAAATAAAACTAGTGGCTTTTAAATGAAGTGAAATCATGTTAAAAGCAGTCAGAAGTCAGTAGATGGCGCTGTTGCTCTGGAAAGCACACTGAGTTGTGATGAAGACGCTGTCCAGTGTGATGTAATCTAGTGTACACTCAGCAGTGTGCAGCCCCTGTGCAGTGTGAGGAATGTGTGTGTCTGTCTTCACAAACTCTCACTGCCCCTCTTAACCTACATCTGACATCTGACCCGCAGACGCCAGAGAGACTCCCTCACGTCCACTCGCTGTGAATCATGGGAATCAGCGCTTCACCAGAGTGTCTGCCACTAAATATCACACATCAGATCTCGCTGAAATCTTGGCTGTTTCTCTTAGAGAGCAATGAGATCTAATTGAGATTTCCAGATGTTTCTTCTGAGAAACAGACACCAGAGATCTCATATTTTATCTTGACTGGGTCTCAAACTGTGCTCAGATTTGCCATCAAAAGTCAGATCTCAATATGTGCTGTAGTCCTACTGAATGATGACTAGTGACTCATTTGGATCTCTTGCATGGCTTCATAAAAATAAATATTAATAAAATAAAATCTAACATGAAGATAATTAATTACAAATATATTATAAATTAATAAAGCTTGAAAACAACATTTTTATTGGAATATTATTTTAATATTTTATTTTTTTCACTTTACTATACATATAAACACACCTTTTACAGCTCCATAATACTTTAATAAGACATAATACTTTAATCCATTTTGATTTTTAATATTTTATTAATATATTAGTGATGGTTAATAATTAATCGCGATTAATGGCATCCAAAATAGTTTTTGTGTACATAATATGTGTGTAATGTGTATATTTATTATGTATATATTAATACACACACATGCATGTATACATTTAAGAAAAAAATTGTTTATATATTAAATATATTTGTATATATAATACAGATTATGATGAATATATACATGTAAATACATGTACATATTTTCTAAATATATAATGTACGTTTGTGTCTTTATATATACATAATAAATATATACAGTACACACCACATATTATATAAACAAAAACTTTTATTTTGGATGCAATTAATCACGATTAATCGTTGCCCAGGAAAAATTTATTTATATTGCATGATATTATTATAAAACATCATTACTGAAAATAGCAAAAAAATTTAAAAACTAAAATTGTACAATATTATATTAAAACTATTATTATTTTAATATATATTTTTAATTATTATTATTATTTTTTTAAGTATATACTGTTTTATTTCTTTTCAGGAGGAATATCCGAGACAATGTTGACCCTTGAGGAGCTCAAAGCCGTGATGAAGTCTCTGTGTTTGCGGTCATATATTTCTCTTAGTGTCACACTGATCTTGCACTCATAGTCATGGTGTGTGTGAACTGACAGCGTGAGCAGAAACACTCAGTAAACTGGGAAATTTATAGCAATGGAGCCGGAATTTACCCAGAATACACTGCTGTAAACACTACAGAGACACACACACACACACACACACACACACACTTCATCCTCCCACATGGACTGTCCCAAACAGATTCAGGTTCTCAAAATAGTATGCTATTGCTCACTGTATATAGTCAGTAAGATTACTTTTAGTACTTCTATTCAGCAAGGATGCATTAAATTGATCAAAAGTGACAGCAAAGTTATTTATAATGTTGGATAAGATTTCCATTTCAAATAAATGCTGTTTTTTCGAACGATTTCAACATTGAGCAGCAAATTAGCATATTAGAGTGATTTCTGAAGGATCATGTAGCACTGAAGACTGGAGTAATGATGCTGAAAATTCAGCTTTGATCACAGCAATAAATTACATTTTACAATATATTCACATAGAAAATTGTTATTTTAAATGGTAATAATATTTCACAATATTACTCTATTTTTAATCAAATAAATGAAGCCTTGGTGAGCAAAGAGACTTCTTTCAAAATTATGAAACCCAAATTGGGTTGTTTTTAGCCCAGAAAATTGTAAACTGCATACTGCATCTTATTTAATACAAACTGCATATAAATATTGTAAAATATCTGTGTATAAATATATTGTGAAACAAAATAGATCATGCAGCAATTAGAATGCTACAATGTGTCACATGACCTCATTACAGTGAATGTTTCATTCAGTGAATGACATCTAGTTATCTCAAAGAATTGTAATAGTTATTTTGCATTTTAACCTAATTCTGTGTTTAAAAAAAATAGTAAACTAACTATCAGACTAGTTTATTTGGATGACAATGAATGCTTATATAGGGTACAACTGGGCTAAAGGCACACCTTAAGAAAAAAAATGCGCTTTTCACTGCACCCAAAATGTATGATGGAAGAAACAATATATACGTTTGTATTGAACATTTATGAACATTGAACATTAATTAATTTTTGTTCAATACATATACTGTACATATAATATATCTTAAAATACAGAAACAAAATCATTTTAAAAGCACTGAAGGAGATCCCGTAATAGTTTAATATAAATTTACAGTAGCAACAACAAATAATATTTTATCATATATGATATGATTAATATCATGTTTTTAAATATGATAGGTTCATTCTAAGATGGAAACCCAACATAATGTATGATATTTACCATCTGAATATAACCACGTCATGTCAACATATGGAAAAGTCACGCATCTATTATTATGTTAATTATTGTGCCTTTAGCCTCAACAGCAGGGGCGCTTTTTACCCCAAATACCATACTTTTATTTATTCCTCCGTTATTGAAAAACTGTTACTTTAATTAGCTTAAACAAAACTGAAAATCATTAAGTAGCCCTTTGTCTCAAAATACTGTATATTCAATCATTTTAGCGATTCTCATTTTAAAACACATCAAATATTGGATCAAGTAAGCACAGAATCAACTTTGCGCTGCTGCCCACGATCGCATCAGGCAAATTTGCACGTGCATCTTGAAAATCGAATGTTTTCGAAAGTTCTACGCCAAGTTTAGTACCATCTAGTGGTTTAGAGGAAAATAACATCAAGGGCACCTTTAGCTCCTTTTGTACCCTAATATAATAATTATAATTCATTCAGTACTGAAAAACGTCAATAAATAATTTTGTGCAGTCTAGGTCTGAGGATGACACTCAGGACGCTCCCGGCTCACTAGGGTTTGGAACGGTTATTTTGTTGAGCTTGTGAAATGCCAGTGTGTGTGTGTGTGTGTGTGTGTGTGTGTGTGTGTGTGTTTGGCAGGACTGCTTGTATTTAGGACTCTCTACGGCTTTAACGATCTTCTACATTTCAAAGGCTTGTTTAGAAATCTGATCTGTGCATACCTTCACACACACACTAGCTGTTTTTAAATCACTCCTTCAATGTGGCAGTGTAAATAAACATTAGTTTGGCCTGTGTTCACACACACACAGCAGCCACAGACACACACTGTCATCTGTCTTACAACACAGACCATCCATCACAGCAGCGGAGTCGACATGTCTGACACACACACTCTCACTTTTCACACCAATAAACGCGCGCGCACACACACACACACACACACACACACGCTGACACCTGAGGAGAAAACACATAGATTCGATGCGCTGGATGATGATGATGTCACTGCGCGAGCAGTCTGGAGTCACACGCTAATATCTGTGACGCCCTTTCTCGCTGTGTGTGTGTGTGTGTGTGTGTGTGTGTGAAAACGTCCTGAAACGTTTGAACGATTCCTCAAATCATGTTGTTGCAACTTTACTGACTGCTCAGATGCAACATTTTCACCTGCTGGGCCATAAAACAGGTTCAAAAATCCCACAGGCGCATCACGAATGAAGAAAATTCGTAGAACAGCATGCAAACATGCTGAAATCGCTTTGAACATCTTAGCAACGCCCTGGCAACCACCTACAACAACACAGTAATGCCTTTTGCACAGGCAAAGGCAGCTAACCAAGTCTTGAATGTGATTGGCAGACACAGAACAGGAAGTGAATGTCTAATGCTGAGTGACATCATATATAATAACCATCTAAATGAACATCATATGTTCAAACAGCAGAGAACAATTGCAAATTAAAGACAGTGAATAATCTAGATGTTAAACGTTGTTCATTATTGCTGATATTGGATGTTTTTATCCTACTTTAATAATGCAACTAGTTTAATCTATTTGCAAATATTGTTATTTGTTGATTGCAGCTTTAAATTGTATTTTATTTGTTAATATCCCTTATTTAGCAATTTACACTATTCACCCTGTTGTTATTTTATTTTATTTTTGAAGTTTTATTTTTTTTAATTAGTTTTAATAAAATTCTCATTTTAATGTCAATTAAATTGTATTATTTGTTTATTTTATTTTACACCGTTTACATTTTTGCATTAGTGTATTTGTTATTATTGCTTATTTATGCTTTTCTTGATTTTTTTTTACTTAGTTTCCCATTTTAATTTCCTAATTCTACATTTCATGATTTCATTTTGCATTCATTATTGTATTTGTTCATATATATCTATATTTATAGTATTGAATTGTATTTTATTTAGCAATAAAGCTCAACTTGACTTGACTTGATATAATGTCACTTGATTTTTCTTACTTTAATCTCCTTATTCTACTTTTACTGTTTAATTTTAAATATAATTCTCATAATGATTAAAATGTATTTTATTATTTTGTGTTTTATTTTACACTATTGTTCCAGTTTATTTGTAAATATTGCTTATTTATGCTTTCATTTTTCTTTTCTCATTTCATTTTTTTATTTGATTTTGCACCATTTCGTTTGTTAATTAATTTATATCCCTGTTTGCACTTGTTATAATTTTACTTGATTTTGCTTTGTTTTAACTTCTTTATTCAACTTTCATTTTTAATTCTGAATACATTTCTCTTTTCAATTAAAATATCTTCCTTTCTCACTGTTATTTTATTTTACGCTATGATTCCATTAGTTTATATTATTAAGTTAGCTTGCTTGCCCCATTTCCTCTATTGCTAATTTACTTTCCTCATAGTATGCAGAAAATGCTTTGCGTTTTTGTCATGTCAATTAAGCGCAATGAATTCAGCTTAATGGAAATAGTGAGAGAAAAGCAAACTATTGTGCTATTATTACTGACCCATGCAGCTACTTATTCCACTTTGCGAGCTTATTTTGCACTGTTTTGTCAGTTATTTGTGGCGTCATTGAACGCAGTGCTGCTATAGTGTGTGTACAGCTGAATTTCACAGCTCATTACACTGGCTCCAGTTCAGTCTGTCTCTCTCTTTCTCCCGGTCTCCCCTCCTGAGCAGCAGCAGGTAGACCTCAGAGTCTCTCCGCAGGCCGAGGGCTTCTGTGGCCTGTCTGTCTGCGCTGCCATCTGCCTGTATGTGTCATATCTGCTGGACGAAGTGCTGCACAATAGCTGTGCATCTTGATGTTTACACTCATACTGAAGAACTAACGAGCCACAAAGAGAGAGACAGAGAGAAATGACAGCATTAGTCCCGTCTGCTGATATCGTCTCAAACCTGTGTGACTTAGTTTCTTTCGTAAACACACAGAAAGAGATGTTTAACAAAATGTCAGAGCTTTTTTTCCATGGGTTTTCCAAAGATTACACGAACCCTGAAGGAGTGCATTTGGCACAGAAATACATCCAATGTCATACATCCAACTCGTTTTTTGAAACTGGTCATGTTTAGCATGAGAATCCAAGCAGTGTAAATAAATCAGAATGCATGAAATAGCATTAGACCCCCCTTTTTTCATGCATCATGAACAGATCTGAACAGCCTGAAAGCAAGATTTTCATTGAATAATAATTTAAATACCAGTATATTCCTTACAACTATTATATGACTTGAAATATGACGTATGCACTACTTCTTATGATGTATTTCTAGTGTTTGACAGCTGTATTCCCATGCACTTTCATTGCATCCAAAATAATCTTCAAAAAAAAAATGTCATTCGGCTTTAAAATGACTTGATAATGAGTAAATAAAGACTGTTTTTGTTTTTGTGTGACTATCCCTTTAAGAGACAGACGCAACCGTTCAGACTCTTGATTATCAGGAAGGTCTTTTGGCTCCAGTACTTCAGAAGAAAGAAGAAAAGGTAACAAACAGAGATGGGGGAAGTGTGTGTGTGTTGCTTGCTGTTAATTTGCTCCATGCCGATCAGTCAAATAGGAACCCCAACCGAGCAAATCTCGTTTTCATGACTGTCAGCAAGAGCTCAAGCAGAGAAGCGGCTGCGGACAGAGAGATGCAGAGAAAACCAGAGAGAGAAGAGAGGCGCCAAATAGTAATTAAAGCCGTGTAGATTAAGTTTACAGAAGTGTGATGCTTTAACTCGCTTTATTACCCCCTACAGGGGTGTAAAAACTCTCCCCGCTCCCCTGTGTGTGTGTGTGTGTGTGTGTATGTGTGAAAACCAACATTTACCATCTCACTCCTGCATCTGTTTTTAAGGCATGTTTTGCACCCTGTAAAGTCTCGGCTCACACCTCAGTTATCCGGGCTGTGAGAGGGTTGAAGAAACGGCCCAGCGCTGCCTTGCACCTCTGCGATAATTGGACGAGTCATGTCTTTTCTGCCGTGTGCTTTGACTCCCATCTCTGGTGTCATTCAGTAGCTGTTCCTGCTGATATAACAGACACACGAAAGCTTTGTTCAGTGATGAAGAGTTTATCTGACACTGTCAATCAACAACAAACTGCAGCACACTGTAGGATAAAACCAATTTATCGTCCTTATTTATTTGTCTGTTTGTCTGTCTGTCTGTCTATCTATCTATCTATCCTTCCTTTTGTCTCTCTCTCTCTCTCTCTCTCTCTCTCTCTCTCTATCCATCTAAGTTTGTTTACAATTCTCATTATTCTCATGTCGATTCTCTTGACTATATTACAATCATTTTACTTCATTGTCATAAAAAAATGAGGTAAAACATTACCAAAATGGGTGATAGATATCTAATAAAACATCTGATATGGTGCTTTAAATAACCCATACACCAAAATACTGATCTAAAGAAAAATGTCAAGAACTTTATTACAGTTTAACTGTCAGTATAAATCCACAAAATAGTTTAGATAAGCCAACAAGCTCAGTACAGTGCTGATGGGACGTTAGGTCATACAGGCTTTTCCTCCAACAGCCAGTGTCTCTAATGAGGGCGTATCCTGTTTATTGGGGTGACAATGAAAAAAATGCCCCCCGGGGTCCCTGAGAAGACCCTTCTGTCCCCCTGTCCCAGTGTGCCCTGTTTAAACACAGCAAAACTGTGAGATGAACACAGTCAGGGGGTCAGAGACACACTGCTGGGAGCCACTAACACGTTACATCTGATGCACAAAAAAATATACTGCACCATTGCTTCTAATTGGAGGGAAATGTATTTTTCTCCAATTATGTAAACATTATGTTTATTTCATTCAGATTTAGATATCGGTTGGACAATGACAATGAATGTGAATGTTACCACAAAGGCAGTAGTGCTACTCAGCGGTAGCGCTGAGTAGATGCTCAACAGACAATGAAATAAAGGGGACTTACATCCTATAAAAGTGCTTAAACTCTCACAAAAATTCTCCTTTTAAGGGAGTCCTAATTAAGACTAAATCAGAACAAATTTCCATGGCAACCACAGCTTCCACCAAAAATCCATCATTACTCCTGTAAAACCAGTTGATCTTCTTCAAAAAGTGTTATTTTTGTTTAATTTCTTTGTTAATGACAGATGGCACATTATTTTAATACTAGCGCCAAAGAACACAAATATATGTAAGCTTTTTTCTGCCAATAAAATAAAATAAAATAAAAAAGGTAATTGCGACTTTTTAGCGCACAATTCTCAGTTTCTCAAACTCATAATTGCACAATAAAAACTCAAAACAACAATTCTGAGAGAAAAAAAAGTCTAGAATTGTGAGATAAAAAGTTGCAGTAGCCTTTTTTATTTTTAAATTTCAATGTGGAATTCTGGGTTCATTGTCTCAATTCTGAGTTTATATTTCGCAATTCAAACTTTTTTTTTTAGAATTCTGAGTTTACATTTGTAATTCTGGCTTTACCTCTCTCTCAATTCTGTTTTTTTTTCCCGCAACAGAATTAAAAATAAGAAAGGGTAAATGCTACTATTTATCTCACAATTCTGAATTCATTTCTTGCAATTGCAAGTTTATATCTCATAATTAGATTTTTTTTTCTCCCAGAATAGGGAGGAAAAAACCTGAATTGTGAGATATAAAATATAGATGTAAGATATAAACTCTAAAAAAAGTCTAAATTGTGAAAAAAGTCCAAATTACCTTCATCTGGTCGTGGAAACAGGCGTCCATACAAATCTAATCAGATCAGAGGGACTGTTCCACATTTACAGCTGCTCTCACACAGCTACAGTTTGATAAGAGCGACTAGATGGCACAGAATTCCAGATGTACTACAGTATATAATGTGTGTGTGTGAAGATCTATTCAAGACTGGCTGCTCCCACTTGGCTTTTATCCGAATTCTATTCTATTCTATTCTATAATGTTGACTTTCCCAGGCAGAAATAGAGACAAAAGAAAAAAAAATGGCTTAAATGTAGAGAATGGGAAAAGAAAAGAAAAGAAAAGAAAAGAAAAGAAAAGAAAAGAAAAGAAAAGAAAAGAAAAGAAGCAGTTAAATGAAAGCTTGCACAGGTGAAAGTGGATCAGTGTGTATGTGTGTGTGTGTTACGGGGGGATGGAGTGATGGACAGCTCACACTCCAGCCATTATAGTGAGGTGCTGCCAGCACCATCGCCATGGCGACAGGCCAGGGGCCCGACAGAACAAAGAAGCCGGATCCCAGTGTGTGTGTGTGTGTGTGTGTGTGTGTGTGTGAAAGACTAACGGCCTCCAGCGCTCATATTTACATGTGACGCTGAAGGGTTAATTGCTGTGAATTCCTGGGCTGCGTGTGAACTCTGTGTCGTCTTTGATTTGACATCGCAAACACTTCCAGAGTTACAGATGTTCAGCTTCTGAATGCGTCTCTTTAGATGATTTGATATCTATTTAATATCACTCAGAAGGTGCTCAAATTTGCCAAGATATAAGTCAGAGATCTCAATATGAACTCATAAAATTATCTGAGCTTAACTCCACATTCATTTTACAGCTCTATACTCTTACTCTTCAAAATGCTTGCATGATGACTAGTGACTCATTTGTATCAACTCAAAATTCAAAGGTTTGTGGTCAGTAAGATTTTTTTAAAGAAATCAATACTTTTATTCTGCAAGGATGCATTAAATGGATCAAAAGTGGCAGTAAAGACATTTTGAATGTTTCAAAATGTTTCTATTTCAAACAAATGCTGTTCTTTTCAACTTCTATTCATCACAGAATCCTGAAAAAAAAAATGTATCACAGTTTCCACAAAAACATTCAGCATCACAACCTGTTTTCAACATTGATAGTAATCAGAAATTATTCTTGAGCAGCAAATCAGCATATTAGAATGATTTCTGAAGGATTGTGTGACACTGAAGACTGGAGTAATGATGCTGAAAAATCAGCTTTGATCACAGCAATAAATTACATTTTACTATATATTCACATAGTAAATAGTTCTTTTAAATTGTAATAATATTCCAGAATATTACTGGTTTTCCTATATTTTTGATCAAATAAAAAAAAACATACCAACCCCAAATGTTTGAATGGTGGTGTATTTTAAGGAATTTTAGCAGAATCATCTGAGACAAAGTTCACACCAATATAAACAAATAACTGAGGCCTCCATTGAACCTCATGAGAAATAAAAGAGCAAACTCTGAGCAATAAAAAAAAAAATCCTCTAGGCCTGAACCAGCCAGAGTTTTCAGTACTTCCAAAATCAGTCCATTTTACAGCCTTCTGGGATCCAGTTGCTTGTTATTTCTCCGATGTCTTCTTTTTAACCCAAAGTAACTTTCAGTACACCAAATGTTCACAATGGAGTCTGATAGGTAACACTCCATTCTGATTGGGATTGAACCTCAAACCTTTGTAGTACCAGCCCAGTTTCTAAGTCAACCGCATACCTGCGTTTCTGAGCTTTGAGATTTGCTCCGAAGACCTTCATCCCACATCAAAGAGACAATGGCCTTGCATACCAGGTAGCAGAAATATCTTCACTCCTAGATTTCCCAACATGCATCAAACACCACAAAAAGAATTTTAAAAGAAAAACATTTCTGGCCCAACATCAACGATGAATTTTTCAAAAGACACCAATTAACCTAGCACTGGGAGAACTTGAAGAAGCAGGCCAGTACACATTCTCTAATAAACAAATCGCATTTCTGATGCAGTACGTGCACAGCTCAGGGTTGCAAAAGGCAAGTGCACAAACTGTACGATTTAAGCGAAAACTACCATGAATCAGACTCTTTATCCTATGCAGGGTGGAAAAAGCACCTGCGACTAAGAGCAGGATTTATATACAAAGAGCGTTAAGAGCTGGCCAGCTGTAGTTTTCCAGGATAAGGTGAAAATATAAGCTCATTGACAGACATATGTTAGCAAGTGAGCTAGCTAGCAGCGATGACAAGGCAGCTAGCAAAGTCTACAGAGTTCACTTCTACAATGATTATTTTATACTCTTCCCAAGCAGCCATCGTAAAACAATACAAAAAAGCATTGCGACATACAAGGTTTTATGGCTTTTTCATGAAGCAAAAAGTTAAAAACGGGCCAAGCGACGTGCTGACAAGCGGCTAGAGTTAAATGTGCACACGCACGAGAGATATAAAGGGAAAATGTTTCAACATGGTCAAACTGAGTCAAAGACGAACCTTGTCTCAGCCAATTGGGCACCTCTAAAGCAGCGATCGCTCTTCAGGGCGAAATAAATTATTTATAAGTTTATAACAATGACATGTCATGAAGTTTCGATTTCACTACAATGAATCCATACCCACGGAGCATAAAGCAACACCACATGGATGAGAGGGGATCACGACAAGCGGTTCCGCCCACCCAATCCGGCGCTCCCCAGACGTACAAAAGACAGGGGAAAACAGACGTATAGACGCCTTTCATCCTCACAATGAGAATCATATGTCTCCCTTGGCCTGCTCCAGACATTCGGTCTTCACTATAGGTGACGCATTCGGGCAGAAATGGGAATCTGAAACAAGGAACAAATCGTATAGAGATAAGAGGCTTCTGGAGGGGAAGTGGTGGTCTAATGGCTCTGGCCGACATCCGCTCTACAAACACAAAGGTTACAGATTCAATTCCTAGAAAAGCGCAGCTTTGTGTCCATCAACTTGATACCCTTGCGCAAGGCAACAAACCCATCTGTAAATGCAGCATACGATGCCATGAATGTAAAGCAATTCATAATTGAGTCACAAGTCTCTTAGCATCATGAAATATTATGTATTAATGCCCAGCTAAAATTTACCTGAATATATTCAGTACACTTAATGAGTACACAAAGCAAATGAGAGTATATACCAAACCTCAACTGCTTGATCATCACAAAATGTAAAGACAACAGCTATTTGCACTAAGTGTAAATAGCGATAGATGCTATTTACACTAAGTGCAAATAGCAATGAATTCTATTTACACTGAGTCCAAATAGCAGTATTTTTAACAATATGCTATTTACACTAAGTGCAAATAGCTATAGATTATTTACACTATGTTAACAGGATTTTCTGCTATTTATACTACTTATTGCAAATAGTGGCAATTATCTGCACCTCAGTATTGTAGTACATTATAAAACAGTATGCAATAATAACGTATTGAATGTAAATTATAATTTTAATTCAAATTATTAAATGGATGACACCATTGGGACATATTGGGATATTTTCTTTTCAACTTTTCAGTTATGTCCTTCATTTTTATTGAAAATAAATGACTTTCCGATGTGATATAAGATTTGAAAAGGGAGAAAAAAAAGTTCTCTAACAAGGCAGGCTATTTGCACTTAGTGTAAATAGACATTCCGAAATGTAAATTTTCACACTGCTCTCTCTCTATTTGCGTACTGTATATAGTATATCCAATTTTACTCCATAGAGTACACTCACAAAAAGCAATATACAGGTGCATCTCAATAAATTAGAATGTCGTGAAAAAGTTCATTTTTTCTTGTAAGTTATTTCAAAAAGTGAAACTTTCATATATTTTAGATTCATTGCATGTAAAGTAAAGCATTTCAAAAGTTTTTTGTTTTAATTTTGATAAGAGCTTACAGCTCATGAAAGTCAAAAATCCAGTATCTCAAAATATTTGAATATTTATATTTGAGTTTCATTAAATGACCATGCCTAATGTATAAATTCCGGGTATCTCTCGTTCTTTGAAACCACAATAATGGGGAAGACTGCTGACTTGGCAATGATCCAGAAGACAGTCATTGACACCCTCCAAAAAGAGGTTAAGTCACAGAAGGTCATTACTGACAGGGACGGCTGTTCACAGAGTGCTGTATCAAAGCATATTAAATGCAAAGTTGACTGGAAGGAAGAAATTGGGAAAAGGTGCACAAGCAACAGGGATGACTGCAAGCTTGAGAATACTGTCAAGTAAAGCCGATTCAAACACTTGGGAGAGCTTCACAAGGCGTGAACTGAAGCTGGAGTCAGTGCATCAAGAATCACCACGCTCAGACGTCTTCAGGAAAAGGGCTACTAAGCCACTTCTGAAACAGAAACAACGTCAGAAGCATCTTAGCTGGGCTAAGGAGAAAAAGAACTGGACTGTTGCTCAGTGGTCCAAAGTCCTCTTTTCAGATAAAAGTAAATTTTGCATTTTATTTGGAAATCAAGGTCTGGAGCAAGACTGGAGAGGCACAGAATCTAAGCTGCTTGAAGTCCAGTGTGAAGTTTTCACAGTCAGTGATGATTTGGGCTGCCATGTCATCTGGTGGTGTTGCTGTCCACTGTGGCATTTCTGAAGTCCACAGTCAACGCAGCCATCTACCAGGAAATTTTAGAGCACTTCATGCTTCCTTCTGCTGACAAGCTTTATGGAGATGCTGATTTCATTTTCCAGCAGGACTTGGCACCTGCCCACACTGCCAAATGTACCAAAAGCTGGTTCAATGACCATGGTGTTACTGTGCTTGATTGGCCAGCAAACTTGCCTGACCTGAACCCCATAGAGAATCTATGGGGTATTGTCAAGAGGAAGATGAGAGACACCAGACCCAACAATGCAGATGACCTGAAGGTCGCTATCAAAGCAACCTGGGCTTCCATTACACCTGAGCAGTGCCACAAACTGATCCCCTCCATGCCACGCTGAATTAAAGCAAAAGGAACCCCTACTAAGTATTGAGTACATATAGAGTAAATGAACATACTTTCCAGAGGGCCAACAATTCCCTAAAAAAATTTTTTATTGGTCTTATGAAGTATTCTAATTTGTTGGTGGTGGTGGTGGGTTTTTGTTAAATGTGAGCCTAAATCATCACAATTAAAAGAACCAAAGACTTAAACTACTTCAGTCTGTGTGCACTGAATTTATTTAATACACGAGTTTCACAATTTGAGTTGAATTACTGAAATAAATGAACTTTTCCACAACATTCTAATTTATTGAGATGCACCATACTATATATCAAGTCTTGGCTCTGTATAAAGTTGGATATATAATACATCCAACTCTATTTTCATGCATACAATATGCTTATGTAAAACAATATATACACAGCAACAGTCTTGGGAAAGATTATTTTTAAAAGTAAAAGTAAAAGTTAAAAAAAAAAGAAAAAAAAAAAGTAAAGTGTTTAAATTTTACTCCATAAAAAGTAACGAATTGCATTACTTTGTTTCTTTTTATGGAAAGCAATGGTTTGCTTATTTATTTTTAATAACAAAAAGCCCAAAAGTTGAATTTTTGGCAACTGTAAAGGCCATATATTTGGAAAAGTAATGTGCTGTTTTACTAGTTAGGCTACTTTAAAAAAAAAAGCCAAATACTGTATAGCAAATCTCAACCACGTGATTGTTTATATTGTCGCAAAATGTCCACTAGCCTATATTATCGCACAGCTCTACATATGTACTTTATGCTATATAGTACATCCAACTTTATTCTCATACATACAATGTACTCACATAAAGCAATATAGCACAAAACACACCTGCATGATTGTTTATAATCACAAAATGTAAACTATATTAATCGCACAGCTCTCTATATAAAGTTGTATATATGTTGGTACATCTAACTTTATATATAAGTGATATATAGCAAATCTAGCCTGCAGTATTGTTTTATTGCTGCCAAACGTTAACTATATTAATCACACAGCTAGTTGGACATGTAGCACATCCAGCTTTATTTGCATTATACAGTATACTTAGATAAAGCGATAGAGACCATAGCAAACGTCAACCTTTGATTGTGAATATCATTGAAAAAGTAAACTATATTAACACAGCTCTCTATATGGTAAACCCAGCTTTATTCACATACCTACAGTAAGTTACACTCACTTGATACGGCAAACCTCAACTGTGTGAATGTTTATATAGTTGCAAAATGTGAACTATATTATACAAATTCATTTAATATGACCTGATTTTATCTTTAAAAATGCTAAATAATAATAATAATAATAATAATAATAAAATAATAGGATATCAAATCTACCTAAAGAATTTTCTAAACAAAATGCAACTTCAGTGGAGAACAACAGCAGCAACATCACTTCAAACAAACATCTAATTTAATTTGAAAGATTAACTACAGTTGTTATTGTGCATTGGTCTGTGGGATTACCTCATCAACGGCGTTCTGCTTCCAAAACTTCTGCATTTAAATTTAATATGAGTAGGCTTATTTACAACATGCATTCTGCTGAGGAATAAGCACAGAAATGAAAGCCAGCGAGTTCACGGGCCACGTCTCTCTCTGATACCACTGCATTACTTCATGGAAATGCATCAATACCGGCCGGTCTAGAAGAGAGACTTGGCTCGCGTCTGATTTCTCATTATCGTAGACTAATGTTCTTGCCCGATGCGTATAAATCAACACGACCGAGCCGCTTTCATGTGAGCTGCGGTAAGTTATCGTGCATATCGATGGGCTCTTTGAACTCTACATGTATGTTCTATACGTCTGTGTGGGTGTGGATGAGATGGGACAGAGTTTGTATTTAGCTACTGATCGGTCACAGGGCTTAGGAAAAGATCAGAGACTGAGAGAATGACATCGGTGAATGAAGAGAACATGTAGTCTCACGGCAGATTTGGAAAGCTTTACGTAGACAATAACTAACATTTCAGATGAAGCGCACAGGAAACTCAACTCAAGCCCTCAACTGAATCCAATAGCTACAGTCTAACATAAGCTAAAAGAAAACACATAAGAATTCAACCAAAACAATCTCGAAAAGCAGCACAATGCCATATGCTCACCATTTGGAACAGATTTCATGTTGCTTGGAAAGTTTTTGTAAACTTGGGCTATACGATCGTGTTTGACCGTTGCGCTCGCGAGTTCTGAAAATGTGGCGGTAAATTTAAAAAGTGAAAAGGCGCGTTTTTTATTCCAATGCCCCGCCTCTCGCAAAACTCTTTCTGTATGCTGATTTCTATGGAAGCTTTTTTCACTTGATAATAATAATAATAATAATAATAATAATAATAATAAAATTGCGACTTTTATCTCACAATTCTGACTTCTCAGAATTGTGACCTTATATCTCACAGATTGTGAGAAATAAACTCAGAATTGCAAGATGTAAACTCAATCGAAAGGGAAAAAAGTCAGAATTCTCAGTTTATATCTTGTAATTATATATATATATATATATATATATATATATGGTTATAATATATATGGTTAAATGTGACAACATGCCCCGTAGGTGGGGTACATTTTAACATCTGATGGGCACGTTGTAACATGACCAGATGACAATTTAAAACGCTACCTGATCAAATGAAAAAAAAATATATATATACAAGACAAACTAAAATATTTTAGCAACAAAATAAAATTATTAACTTTTTTCAAATAAAATAATGTTGTTGTTGTTTTTTTAGGATTAAAAATGATCTAATTTTGGAGTTTAACAATGAACACAACCATGCACAACGGCCCTGATCGTGACACAGCTATACAGCATAGTTCAAAACAATGAAAAACGTTCAGAAAAACACAGAGATGAACACTCCCCTCTCTCCTCCCTCCACACACAGTTCTCACTGAACATGAGACACAAAAGAGCCAAAATGCTTTACATTTCTTGAAATAATAATTGAACATCGACTGTCAGTCTTTATTCAACTGTTTATCGTGGTTTCTCATTATAATTCATAAAAATAAATAGTGTAAACGACATCGCTAATGTCTTAGAATAGCACAGTTCTAATAATAGCGGGGCACATTGTAATGCAGTGTAACACCATGTCTACACCAGACTCGAGTGGCGTGATAAAATAGTATAGAACTCATTATAATCAGTAATGCCGTCTACACCGGAAGCGGCGCGGCGCAGCATGACACGACAAATTGCAGACAGTAAACTGCTGCTGCGTTCTATTTATGACGTATTGACACAAATTTCAAATGATTTTCAACGGTCGCTTTGTCGCGTCCAGTGTAGACAGACTTTAGCTGTTGTGGCGCGGTGCAACAACTGTCGCTTCCGGTGTAGACATGGTGTTACAACGTTCCCCATCTCCGCAACTGAAATTTTAAACCGGTTAGTGTCTTCTGCTAGTTAGCAAAGCATTAAAAAAATCTAAACTGACTGGAGATTAAAATAATAGAAGATTTTTCTCATTTTAAATGAATAGGCTACTAAAAACTGAGATGAAAAATTTACTTCAGTCAGAAATGTACCTTTGCTATGGTAAAATAAATGTTCAGCGATATCTTCAAAAGATTTTTGAATTTTGGCACACTTTTTTCTCTATATAGTGTTGATGTGGCAAATAGTAAATACCATAAATTTTGTTATGCTAGCACGTGTGGAAATATTTAAACCACATGTGTTACAACTAACCCTGTGTTAGTTTGTGCCCCGCACTCCCCTGTTCTTTAGATGCTCCTTCAGGGATGCATTTGGGAATCCAGACTAAAACAAGGTATAAAATAGAGATTAAACCTCAGTTGCACAACATCTCAAGTGCTGCAAAACATGACTGTCTAAACAGTAAATTAAAGGGATCATGAACAGCCATGGCAGTCATGGCCTAATGTTTAGAGAGTCAGACTTGTAACCCAAAGGTAGTGGGTTTGAGTCTCGGTACCAGTGGGGATTGTACTGTAGGTGGGGCGAGCAAATGACCCAAAGGAAAAATGGCTGCCCGCTGCTCTGGGTGTGTGTGTGTGCGCACTTGGATGGTTAAATGCAGAGCACATATTCCGAGTATGGGACACCATACTTGGCTACATGTCACATCACTTTCACTTTATCACTTTCAACTGAGAAATTAAAATTCCCTTGATCTTTTGATATATAAGAGATCACATTGTACAATAAAAACATCCTGTAAGTTTCAGAACTCAAAAATTTCTCATCAGTCTAAGAACAGCTCATATTGAAGCAAATATGCAAAAATGACAGCTTGTGGAATGTTCTACTCTATGATGTAATAGTGTGCTAAACCTCGCCTCAGTAGAAGACTGCTTCAACACTGCTGCCTGTTTAGCCCCACCCACCGATTCGCGCATGTAGTGTTTATGAGAGAGTCGAACGCAGGTTTACGCAGAAATCAAACGATAAACACTGCGCCAAAGACAACAAGACAATGCTGTTCAGTGCCAAGCTATGGAAAAAAGTCTTTGCATTGCCTTCCTTCTGATCCCAACATTAGGAAAGAGTGGATGAACTTTATTTTTAATGAAGATTCAGACCGCATCAGTAAGAACTTGGTCCTCTGTTCACCTCATTGTACCACGGATTCGTTTACAAACAAGGCACAATTCGACATGGATTTTCAGAAAGACTGAAATTAAAAGATGATGTGCTGACTATATTGGAACTGACAGTAACGTCGCACCACACACGTGAATAATTGTTTTTTTATTACGTGGTCACTATTGCTTTGTCTGTTATTACAGATCATTTGATATGTACTGAGAACGTATGCGTTTTTGACCTAAATCACAGCAGAGTCCATCTATGAGGAATGTATACTGTCAAACATACACAACTGTTAAGCCTTGTTTATACTTTCGCCTGGCTCAGCAGCGCGAGCCTCCGCTGACTGCGCGCGCACCTCCCAAAACAGACAAGGCGTTTATACTCGTGGCGCTTGCCGTTGTACTATTGTTTGAAACGACAGGGGGCGACTCGGAATAATTGCCCTCTTAAATTAGAAAGAAACTCCGGTGCGAAGAAGTAGCAAACTTGCCTCTCACATAGAGTTGAATGAATGAATGAATTTATTTATGTATAACTTATTAGGTTTTGGGTTCACACACATGAAATTCTTTGTTTTTAGTACACTTCACCATACCCACACTACAAAAGAATCAAAGAAAGGTTGAGATTATTTGTCATTAGAACGAAATCCTGTATATAGATATAATAGCCTATGTATAAAACTAATAATACTGAATTGAACAACAATTTTTTTTTCTAATTTCATTAATCATTTTCATTTCGTTAACGATTTCATTAATCAGGGACTGATGGAGTCTGAACTTAAAGTCGCCCTAAAGTCGTGCATCTTCGGAAGCGGAAAGTTACAAAAAATGCTTTGCACACCGCCACACGAATTGAGGTTGCACGCACTCAAAGCGAACTTCAGCCAACGTCGCGATGACGTCATTTTCGCCACACACACCCAAGCGAACTTGCTGGACACCAGGCTTTAGCCAATCATAGCAGTGGGCATGTACTTCAGAGTCTACAATCCACCACGCCAGGACAGGAAATAGCCTGTTACTTCTAAATTATGATGTTTTATACTGAAAAAATCTTGATAACATTATAAGGGGATCTCAGAGAACAATACAACATAAAGGCAGTTCATGTCCCCTTTAAACAAGTCTTGAAACAATATTCAAAATGCAGTTTTAAATAAATTAATGTACCCACACAAAGCCAAATACAGATCGAATTTCAAATTTCTTCAAATTTCTTTCTTCAAATTAATATCTCGAGTGGAAATTAATTTTGGGTAGATAGGACTCGTCAGCCTGAGAAGGCAGCCCGTCTAGGGAAAGGAAAACCCTGATCCCAAACCTCAGTTGCCTTGCGGATTCCCGGTTACGGGAATGGCTTTGGGAGTAAACCCTGAGGAAAAATCCAGAGTGGAGCCCCTAAGGCAGTTGAATCGTCGACATCGAAATCTTTCTGGCAGCTCCTGCAGCCAAACTGGCTCCAAATGTAATGTTCTGCATTCCTTTGGATTAAGTCGGTGCGGCCGAGAGGGGGACCCTGTTGAACGGGCAGCACTAGGTCTCCATGCACCTTGCCCAGGCTTGCACCCTGGAGAGGACACTCCGAACACAACACAGAACACAACACAGAGGACAGCAGTTTATATGTCCATGCTCAATTGGCATAGAGTGGGATGCTACAGGTTGTCCTCGACGGTGGGAGGGACCATCGCAGTCCCACTGGTCAGCTATCGCCTGCCTCAAGCTGGCCAGTAAGGTGCTGACCCGTCATGGTCTGCCTGCTTCAGTGGGTGCCTGGAGCTTAGAGTCCCATAACTCAACAAGCAGATCGTCAACCACGCACCAGGCAAGCAACAAAAGAAGAAAACCAAGTCACCAGCCCTCTGGATTGGAAGCTGGAACGTACGGACCGTGTGGCCCAGACTACCCGACGATCTTCAAGAAATTGACTTGCAAGACTGCAGCCACTGATCGTGAGCTGCACATACTTAAAGTGGATATTGCAGCCCTGCAAGAGACACGACTCCCAGACAATGGATCCCTAAAGGAGGAACACTACACCTTCTTTTGCCAAGGGAAAAGTGCAGATGAACCCAGAGAACACGGGGTAGGCCTTGCTGTGAACACACTGCTACAGATGATAGAACCACCAGCAGATGGCACAGAGAAAATCCTCAAGTTGCGTTTACGCTCCAACACAGGGGTGTCAAACTCAGTTCCTGGAGGGCCACAGCCCTGCACAGTTTAGATACAACCCTAATTAAACACAGCTGATCCAGCTAATCAAGTCATTAAGACTTATTTTAAAACTACATGGTATGTGTGTTGGAGCAGGGTTGGAACTAAACTCTGCAGGGCTGCGGCCCTCCAGGAACTGAG
>JAFVLL020036082.1:0-11403 GCA_021397915.2 Tor tambroides | reverse complement strand
CTGAAGAACAGCAGGCAGTTAACTGTTCAGGACAAACAAGGGACTCATGAACAACTATCACTAAACAAACAAACACAGCTGTGGATCATTCAGGTAACAACACAGTATTAAGAATCAAGCGGATGTAAACTTTTCATTGTTATAAATTCAACTATTATTTTCTCTTGTGGACTACATGTGAACATCTTTTATGTGAAATACCTTATTCAAGTCAGTACTAAATAAACAATAACATGCATTTTGTATGATCCCTCTTATTTTGGTAAAATAATTATCATTTTGCAGATTCTGAAAGGGGGATGTAAACTTTTGACCTCAACGGTTTGTGGATAAAGTTGGATATAATATATATCCATTTGACTAGAATATTTATCGCTATACATGTTTAATATATACCCAGTTTCATAACTGTGCAATAATAGTTTACTGTGCAATCATGCAGCTGAGATTTGTGTGACCAGGAATGATTTACAGATGATTTTTAACATCACATTTAACAACTTCAAGTCAAAAGATGGCAACGGACTGCAGAAATTTGTCAATACACACACAAAGTACAGAAAAGTCAGCAGTGCAAGGACCTTAAAACCTCTGCAGTCAATGAATTATGAGCACAATGATGGGGTTTCTCTGGGCTTTTCTGATGGACTTCATAAAAAAGCTTCATTCTAGCATCCTGTGAGTCTTTGTATTCAACTGAAAAGGACACATTTCCCACTCCTTTAAAAAATAACCCTCCAGCATGCCTGTACAATAAAACATTGCGAAAAATAAAGGAAGTGACTGGAGGGTTCATATCAGAAATACACATAAATATTCTCAAAGAGATCTTGTCATGCCGTCTTAATGGCTTCCATATGCTCCAGATAATTTTAAGTGTAATCTACTTTGTGTACATTATACAAACACACATGTACACATGCATACACCCACAAATAAACCCCTTGATTTGGGCCGGTCTGGAGCCGGACGCTGTTTGTGTAATGGTTTTAAAGATGGACAGGGGACTGAATGGATTTCTATGGCTAATGTATTCGATTAAGAGCTCAGTGAGTGGTCTGTATGTTGTATGGTAGGTTTCAGGTTAAGTTTGTTAAGGATTTGACAAAGAAAAAAAACAATCATAGTCAAAGAAACTCATGGGAAAGAAATATCAGAAATTATATCTCTTATGCATCTTATCTGATCCTCCATAGACTCAACGATGTCTCAGACTGACATGTCATTTACTTAAAATATCTGCCTCAAAACCGTTTCTAAATATCATTAAAAGATATGATTTTAGGGGTAGACCACCGTTTCCCTCAGCAAGGAAATAAGGGCCGATATCAAACTATTAATTAATATTAAAAAAGTATGAATGTCTGTATGAATGTATGAACTAACCAATCATCATGTCGATCATATAATTCTTAATAAATACAGTTTTCCTTTTCCTCTTTTACATAATCTTTTAAATAGCACTTTTAATGCCAAATTAAATCAATATATGCTTACTGTATTAAAAAATGTCATTAGGCATATATATATATATATATATATACACACAGTGCCTTGCAGAAGTATTCAAATCCCTTCATTTTTTTACGTTTTGTTATGTTGCAGCCTTACATTAAACCGCTTTAAATTACTTTTTTTCCCACAACAGTCTACACTCCACTCACCATAATGACAAAGCAAATAACAGGTTTTTAACATCTTTGCAAATTTATTATACAAAAAAAACATAAATGATTCCATTGTATAAGTATTCAAACCCTTATCTGGGACAGTTGAAATTTAGCTCAGGAGCATTCATAATACTTGTAGATGTTACTACACTTTGCGTGAAGTTAACCTGTGTAAAATTCAATTGAATGGATATGATTTGGAATGGCACACACATCTTAATAAAAGACCTAACAGCTGAAAATGCATATCAGAGCAAAAACCAAGCCCTGAGGTCAAAAGAACTGCCTGTAGAGCTCAGAAACAGGTTTGCGTCAAGCCACACATCTGGGGAAGAGTTCAGAAAAAATTCTGCTGCATTGAAGGTTCACAGAATCATGTAGCCTTCATTATCCATAATGGAAGACGTCTGAAACAACCAGGACTCTTCCTAGAGCTGGCCTCCTGGCCAAACTGAGCAACTGATGGAGAAGGGCCTTGTCTAGACTGGTGACCAAGAAGCTGATGGTCACTCTAGTTGAGCTCCATGATCATATATGCAGATGGGAGAAACCTACAGAAGGACAAACATCACTGCAACACTCCACCGATCTGGGCTTTATGTCAGTGTGGCCAGACTCAATCTTCTCCTCAGTGAAGACACACAAAAACCCACTTGGAATTTGCAAAAAGCACCTAAAGGACCCTCAGACTCTGAGAAACAAGATTCTCTGGTCTGATGAACCTCAATTCTAAGCATCATGTTTGAAGGAAACCAGCTCTGCTCATCACCTGCAGAGTACCATCCCAAAAGTAAAGTGTGCTGGTAGCAGCCTCATGCTGTGGGGCTGTTTTTCAGCAGCAGGGACTGAGGGACTGATCAGAGTAGAAGAAAAGCTCAGTGCACCAAAATATTGAGATAGCCTTAATGAAAACCCAGTCCAGAGCATTCAGAACCTCAGGTTGGTCAGAAGGTTTACCTTCCAACAGGACAATGACCCTAAACTCACAGCAAGAGTGGCTTATAGACAACTCTGTGAATGTCTTTGAGTGGCCCAGCCACAGTCTGGCCTTGAACCCAATCAAATATTTCTGGAGAAACCTGAAAATGTGCATCTGCCCCCATCCAACCCGACAGAGCTTGAGAGGTGAACAGGTGAGGTGAAGAATGGCAGATAATTGCCAAATGCTGATGAGCAAAGATTGTCGCATCAAACAAAAAAAGACTTGAGGCTATAAAGGTGCTTCAGCTAAGCACTGAGTCAAGGGTTTGAATACTTCTGCAATGTACTTATTTCAGATTTTTTTTATTTTTTATAAATTTACAAAGTTGTGACAGTTCTGTGTTTGCTTTGCCATTATGGTGTATGGAGTGTAGGTTGATGTGGAAAAAAAGTAATTTAATGCAGTTTAACAAAGCTGCAACATAAAAAAAGGTGAAAAAAAATGAAGGGGTTTGAATACTTCTGCAAGTCACTATATATATATATATATATATATATATATATATATAATTTCCTTCTTTAGTAAATGTATGTTTTAAAACGGTTTAATTTTCTGGCTTTGTGCCAATAATTGTCTCATTTGTTTTTATTTTTACTTCACCTGTTTTAGAAGAAGTAAGGAAATCTGAGACAAAATGATAAGTAAAACATAGCTAAGAATCCATGAAGTCTCCTATGAAAGAGCAAATTATGTTTACTTCGGGAAGGGAGTGAGAAGAGAAGGAGATACAGACTCTGATGTAAACACAGTGAAAGAAAAGATAGCGGCCTGGGTGGAGAAGGGGGCAGGGCAGATAAATGGATAGAGAGGATGGGTAAAAAGAGACGGATGGATGGAGAAAGAGAAGGATGGGGGGAGGGATGTGATGGAGATGAAGAGGGATGATAAAACACATTACATCCCTGCAGTCAGCACAGACGGATAGCGTGACAGACAACTGTGACTCCCTTCCCCCATTTAACCGAACTATGTCAAGTGCAAGTACAAATCCTGTCAATTGTCTTAAAATTAGTAAAATTAGGGTTAGTACTGAGACTGAGGATTAGCATAAAACCTAAAAGTACAGAAAACTACAATAATAGTATATTTACTTATTTTATAGTTACATTATTTTTTGGTTTATTAAAATAAAAAAAAGCTCATTTCATTTCATTGTTTGCAATCAGTTTGATTTTGTAAAACGGATGTTTATTGAAAAGGATAGTTCACCCAAAAATCATTTGTTCACCCTCATTACCTTCTCTCTTTTTCTCTGGAACTCAAAGAAGATATTTTGAAAAATGGCTTATTGCATTTTTTGTCAAAACATGGGAAGTTAATGGGGTTTAATATTGTGAAATATCTTATTATCTGTTCCACAGAAGAAAGTAAGTCACAGAGCTGTTGGAATGACAAGAAGCTGAATAAATTATGGTAGAAATTTCATTTTTGGGTGAATTGTCCCTTTACTCCATTTATATTCAGACTACATGGACAATTTTCATTGGCCATAAGCAGACTGACACAGAAAAAAAATGTTTTTTTTTTGTGTGTGTGTTTTTTTTTTTTATAATCTGCCATCATTCATCCATTTAATTTATAGACCATTAGAAATAGGTTTTATCTGGATTTTTCAGCAAAGATATTTGAAGCAAAAATAACTAAATCCTTTAAATATAATGCAGTGTAGTTGAGAATGTAAACAACTGAGTGAATGAGAAAGACACACAAAGAGAAAGACAAACCAGTGAACTCTTACCTCAGGCGGTGAGAAGCTTCATGACACACATCTACAGGGCCTCCTCGCCCTACACCATTCCTGAAACACCCAAATACAGGATTGATTACTCATCATGATGACAGTCCAACATCAAGCAAAAACTGTTCAGTGAACTGAATTCAGTGTTGAAGGCATAGTTCACCCAGAAATGGAAATTGCTGAAAGTTTGTTTCTTCATCAGAAGAGATTTGGAGAAATGTAGCATTACTTCACTTGCTCACCAATGGATCATCTGCAGTGAATGGGTGCCGTCAGAATGAGAGTCCAAACAGTTCATAAAAACATCACAATAATCCAAAAGTAATCCACACCACTCCAGTCCATCAATTAATGTCTTGTGAAGTGAAAAGCTGTGTGTTATAAATAAACAAATCCATCAAGGCATTTGTTTCACTTCCAGCCAAAATACCAGTCCAAAACCCACAATAATGCTTCCTCCAGTTAAAAAGTCCATCCTGTCATCCTCTCACATCAAAATCCACTGACATATTTGTTCAGAACTGTTATGGACAGTTTTTGCTTGTAATCGGTGCTTGTTCTATGCATATTTCTCTCCTGATTCATAAGAGATGACTTTTCACTGGAGAAAGCAATATTATGAATAGAGGACTCTTATTTAAGCTGGAACCAATAGTTTGAATTTAAAAACATCTTAATGAAGGATTATAATTTATTACAAACATGCAGCTATTCACTTTACAAGACATTAACTGATGGTCTGGAGTTGTGTGCATTACTTATCAACTGTGTGGACTCTCATTCTGACGGCACCCATTCACTGCAGAGGATCCATTGGTGAGCATGTGATGTAATGCTAAACTTCTCCAAATCTGTTTTGATGAGGAAACAAACTCATCTATGTCTCGGATGGCCTGAGGGTGGGTAATTTCTCATTTCTGAGTAAACTATTTTTTTTTTAATTCAAAAATGTAAAATATTCAGCATGACAATGCTGTTTACTTTAGTACTCAATAAATAAGAGGCAAAGCAAACACGATATTCTTTGACAGTCAATGAATGTGAAGGAGAATGACAGTGCTCTCTAAAGTATTTTCTCTTCAGCCGTCTCTGAGTTATTGATCCTTATGAATTCACACAAGTCAAAATCACTCAATTATTCATGCCTCATGAACTTTAACCTTGAACTAGAATGAGCATCTCTCAAAAAGAAAAAAATTTTTTTACTCCAGGCTATTTGTTTTATGTCAGTTTTTACATGTATTTTCTGTTTATTTTTCATTTAAACGCAGTTTAAAAGAAAAGTTCATGTTTACAAAGTGAATGAGTATTCATGGGAAAAAATCAAGATATCAACAGTGAGCAAAAATAATCATGGAAATGACATTTGGTGAATTATTCCTTTAAAGAACTATTTGTACTTTAGTTGACCCTCAAAATGACTGGTGTATCCTAGTCAGGTTGATTCATTCATATTAAATGAAATTTTCACTAGCATGGAACCAGGGAAGAAAGCAGAGGTGAGGAGAATTCTGACAAGTCATGTGAGTTTTTCATTACTGCACAAAGCAAACGCACCACATATCTCAGTGACGCTGCAGTTCTATCAGGGAACATCTTAGTCATCACACTCACCTTTAAAGAAGAATTATGTAAGAAACCCTGGTGCTTTAGTATTTTAGCTAACACAGTCTGACATCTCACATCTCTGTAAAACCTCCGTGTCCTCCAGCACAGATGGATGAACAGACCTATCACAGCTTTTGTTCAAAGAGCAGCTATTCTCCCAGATTATTTATAGCTAGATTGTCCCTCTGCTCTCCTATCTAGTGGAAAATCAAGTCTGGTCTCTGGAGAGAAAACAGCAGACAACTTCTAAGACAGATGAGAGATGCTTTCCAAGACCAATGCAGTTCAGCTGTTTGTTTGACTCAGGAAGGGGGAAAAACACACTACAAGGACAAAGTTTTACAGATCAGATTGTATATATAATGTTTTCATTATTAGCTGTTATTTACTGTATAAAACATATTAAAATAAATAAATAAAATTATAGATTTTTACATTTTCCATCTTTCAGACTTCAAGCTTTTAAAATAATTTTAAAATAATGTTAGGGATGCATATCTACACTGTAAAAAATGATCGTGATTTTAACGGTAAAAAACTGTGAAAATGCTACAGTAAAAACCTGTTAAATGGTTAACGGAAAGTTCCTGTAAAATTTACAGGGAAAAACCGTAAACTGACGTTCCCAGAATTCCCTGCGTTGCATTTCAAATTCTGTTTGAATTTGAAGTTTTTTCTTTGAAATAACTGTTTCTTCTTAGTTTTTCCTTATCAGTTATGTTTATTAGAGTTGTATGTTACATCTAATGTTGTTAAATTAATGTTTATAGCATATTTCAGTTTAATGAGTCTCACCATGATGGTGTTTAGTGTTTGTGTGAATGACACTGTGCACCTTCTATATATGTTAGTATTTAAAAGCTGCTTGTGATGGGCTTTGGTTCATCATGTGTCTTTCTCATCACCACCTGCATTTGGTGGTTATCAGTGTATTTCAAAGGCACAAAACAGATTTCAGTACTTCAATAGTTTGGTATATTAACATTATATCAGTTAAAGAAATTACGGTATTTAACTGTAAATTTAAGTTAAAACCGTAAAACCTAAACGTTGTTACTGTATTTTTTACGGTAGAATTCCGGCAACCACAGCTGATAGTTTTTTTACCGTAAATTTTACAGATTTTTTTTTACAGTGTACAGTACACAGACATGTTTAAATACTGGCAGATATTATTTTGATGTGGCCAGTAACTATTGCTGGTTACAACCGAAAAAACTTTTCAGTAATTGAAATTAAGCAATATAAAATATAAAAAAAATGTAAGAAAAATACATAATAATATATACAATGAATATATATATACAGTAATGCTAAAATAACACTACCATAATAGATAAATAGATAAAAGGCCATTTTTCGCTATATTCTAAATAAATAAAAAATAAATAAACAAATAATCAAATTAAAGACAGAAATCAGTCACTTTCACGCATGTAAATGTAAGCATCATATTATTATTCATTACGTACGATATAAAAATGAATAATTATATTAAGATTTACCAGTTTTATATTTATTAGTGTTATTAAAGATTATATCAAAAGTAAGTGTTAGCCGATGGTTATCTAAATGTTAAAAATAGAAAAGAGCATAACAATTAAACATACAGCATAAACTAATCCTGATAAATTACAAAAACTCTAATATCAGCTAATACCTGATATGGTACTAATATAACACGCTTCACTACATAACAGTGTAATCATACTAAAATGCGACTGGTGTTTCACTGTACTAATATAAGGCAATGTAGAGTCATTGAAGTTCAGAGGCCATTGCATAGATGAATCACGGGCAAGATGTGCTTATCTTTGTGTTCACATGGTGTCATATTTACGACAGCAACGTACAGTCAACAGTCACCCAAAAACAGATGAATACTGTACAAACACACGCAGCTCAGTGTGTGTCCTGTACCGTCCTCATCTGCGTCCTCCTCGCATCACTTGCAGTGCAAGAGAGGAGGAAGAACATGAGAATCCTAAAAATATCCTGCTGCATCTCCCACATTAAGCCAACCAGACCTCTCGCCCTCTTCCTATTCCTACTGCATTATGTAACATCGGATCCGTTGCTATGGCAAATGAGGCTTCGCAGTCCACACATCTCAACAAGTCACTCTCTACACAGAGACGCATGCTTTTATTGGCCTTTTTGCAACTTTATATTGACATGAGAGCGGAGAGAGAACATGAAAAAATGGGGAAAGAGTGGGAATGGGATGTTTGCTGTAATAAAAGGTTTGTTTTCATACATTTTTAATAAAATGTAACTTTCTCCACCTCAGAAATGACTTTTCTGCTGATGTAACCCAGGCCAAACAATTGGGGCAAAATTGGCAATAATATCATAGCCCACTTTTCAAAATTCAGTCAAATCCTGATGAGTGAAATCAAGTCCCACCCCAAAATTATTTCCCATTTAAAATTCAGTTTTTTATGCTTCATGCTGTCTTGAATAGCAATCTTGCAGTCATTAACAGAGGAGCAGACGGTAATGTGGATGAGCACTGAAGATTTTGTGCAGTTAGCAGGGGGTGAGAGCTGGTTGGTTTGTAAGCTGCTTTGATCCTGTTGTGACACAGATTCAAAGTCAAATTGAACTCAGCCAGAGGACAAATTGCATTTTGCAAAATTACTCAACCACAATTGTTTCGCACCAAATGCTGATAAAACATTCTAGAAAAATGAGTCATAGGGCCCTATCATACACCTGGCGCAATGCGACGCCAGGCACGACGCAAGTGTTTTTTGCTAGTTTCAGCCTGACGCAGTTATCATTTTCACATCCAGTGCCACGTTGTTTAAATAGCAAATGCACCCATCTGTTCGCCCATGGGCGCGCTGGCATGAAAAAGAGGTGTGCTCAGGCGCATTATTGGTGCACAGTTATTTTGAGGCAACTGAAAACGACTGCACCATTGACCAACTGAAACCTGGTCTAAAGTCAATGGTGCAGTATTTTTTTTTATTTGAAGGGTGCGTTAGTAATATGCGCCTATAGGCAGGTGCACAACACGCATACACTCTGATTATTACACACACAGGGATACGCAGCAGGACACAAACATGCCAAATATTAAAAAAGAAAGGATTACAATGTAAAAGAATATTGCGCTCGAGCAGATCCGTTTCCTCTCTGGAGAAGCGTTCAGCCTTTGCTCTTACAAATTCCTCCATGTAAATAGCGAATCCGCCATGGTGTGAGCACAACTTACTTTTAAAGGGAATGGGAGATGGGACTCTGATTGGTTTATTGCACTTTACGCCCAAAACACACCCATGACTCATTAAGAGAATAGGTACAACCCTTTTTGACCATTTTTTTCTGTCGTTAAACTAACAAAAGTGGATTCAGACATGCCCTAAATGCACCTGAGCCATAGGCTTCAGACCATGCGCTTAGATCATTAAAATATAGGGCCCATAGAGTCAGGGTTGCCACGTCTGTGAAACAAAGCCAGCCAAATTGCTAACCAAAACTAGCCAAATCATGTTTTTTTCCACGGGTTTTCACCTTTGTCAGGGGTCCCCTCCATCAAAATTGCATTCCGGAAAGATCACTTTAACCAGTGCACTTCAAAAAGGCAAGAGATTAAAAGTAGCCTAATTCTGCAGTAAAACCGTGGACTTGGCAACCCTGCATAGAGTATAAAGCCAAATTTCCCAGGCAAAATACATCCCAAAACAATGGCATGAATGATTTTGGAGTTTAATTAAACCCATTTTAATGGCATTTTTTCTGTGTTTTCTGACAATGCATTGGTTGAGTTTTTTCACACTGATCTATTATTGTAATATCAACTACAGTATTGTTCAAATGTTTGAAGTTGTCACATTTTTTTAATATTTTGATCTTGTGCTCATCAAGACCGTCTTTATTTAATCAAAAGTAAAGTAAAAACAGTAATATTGTGAAATAATTTTGAAATTCAAAATAACTTTTCTATTGTAATATATTTTAAAATGTTATTTATTATTGTGATGCCATGCTGATTTTTTTCCAGATTTTTTATAAATAAAACATTTAAATGAACAAGGTATTAATGTCTTTTAAAAGTAAGAAAAAATTGTACTGACCCTAAATTTTGAGTAACTGTTTGTGTACATGTTAGTAAAACAATCTCTTCCTGTCTAAGAGGTCAGTTCTTGCCCGCTGATGTTGTATATTCTTACTAAACACATTTTCTGCAAGTTGCAACAGTTTTCCATTCCATTCCAGTCATGGCTCCAGACGTGCACTGTATGGACAAAAGTATTGGGACACCTGACCATGACAGCAACAGAGACATTAATGACATTGCATTCTACGTTTACATTAATATCAAGTTAGATCCCCATTTGCACGGCTTCCATTCTTCTGCGAAGGCTTTCCACAAGATTTTGGAGTGTTTCTGTGGGAATTTTTGCTCATTTATTCAGTAGGGCATTTATGAGGTCAGCCACTGATGCTGGATGAGCAGGCCTGGTTCATAATCTCCATTCCAGTTCATCCCAAAGGTGTTTGATGGGGTTGAGGGCAGGGATCTGTGTAGGACAGTCAAGTTCCTCCACACTAAACCCATCCAATCATGTCTTTATGGGCCTTGCTTTGTACATTGGGGCACAGTCATGCTGGAACAAAAAAGAGCCTTCCACAAACTGCTCCCAAAAAGTTAAAAGCATAGCATTGTTCAAAATGTCTTGGTATGCTGAAGCATTAAGGTTTTCCTTCACTGGAAGTAAGAGATCTAGTCCAACCCCAAATTCTGCCAAGTCCAGACTCACCCATCAGATTGCCAAACAGAGAAGCGTGATTTGTCACTCCATATAACAGGTTTCCATTGCTGCAGAGTCCAGTGGTGGTGTGTATTACTCACTCAATCTGACGCTTGGCATTGTACTTGGTGATGTGAGACTTGCATGCAGCTGCTCGGCCATGGAAACCCATCGATGAAGCTCCCGCCTCACAGTTTTTGTGCTGATATTAAAGGTGCAATAGGTGATTGTCTTCAGAAACATTTTTTGTTATGCTGGTTGAAAGTCTCTTCACATCCCGATAGCAATCATTAAGTTAAGTGGTCTAAATGTATTTATATGTATTTATTTATATATTCTGTGGAAGGCGTAGGACCAAGAAATGTTCGTCCAATCGAAATGCTCGGTCCGAGTGTTTTAATTGGCTTTCCTACCTGCCTGTCAACGTATGTATTTGCATACCTCTGCGCACCCTGTTCGCGCAGACAGATACGTCATCAGCGCGTTCACGCACGCTGTGCAGACAGAGCGAGAATGGCAGATAAACATCAACAACTCGATCTTCCTTCCTGGTATTGTAGTACTTTTACTAACTGTACTATAAAGTTTTCTGACCGGTGAATGACACATGATGTAGCCCAGTGGTTCCCAATTCCAGTCCTCACG